>JALIZH010025777.1:5000-27251 GCA_030522465.1 Rhipicephalus appendiculatus | reverse complement strand
GCATGCGTGGAAGTGTTCTTGATTTCCAGCCTTTGCTGGCATTGAACAGTTGGTAGTTCGGCGCTCCTCTGTCTCGTCCCTCTGCCTTTTTCATGTTTTAAGTGCGAATGCACTTTATAAGCGACCCTGAATCCGCCGTCCCATAGCAACGGCGCGAGGAGCGTCTGTAGCAACGGCGCAGCGACGTCACACCCCACGTGACTGCGCGCGCTCCGCCATCTCACCGCGGTTTGCGCGGGCGCGCGCCGCTCCCCGCATTGCTCTCCGCGGCGTGTTTGGTCTTCGCCGTGGCCAGACGCGGCGGTTGTGTTAGCGTCGCTTGCGTGGAGTGGCCCGCTTGTCAGTTGATTTTCGCTCTTCGCCGTGGTCGGACGCGGCGGTTGTGTTAGCGTCGCTTGCGTGGAGTGGCCCGCTCGTCAGTTGATTTTCGCTCTCCGCCGTGACCAGACGCGGCGGTTGTGTTAGCGTCGCTTGCGTGGAGTGGGCGCGAAATGCATTCGCATTTCCTCACGATTCCCTTCGGGGAGGTGTTGGTCTTTTTTATTGCGATAGCAATTATATGGACACTCGCGGCTGGTTTTCGCCGTCGGTGTTGCCGCTGTCCGCCGTCCTCGTCCGCCGCCGTCATTTGCCGTATATGTATATGTATATATATAACCGGCCCCGCCCTTCGTTCGTGAGCGTGAAAAGACGCGAGGGGGGCGGGGGGGGTGGGGGGTCCCTCGAGCGACCTTCGATTTTACGAGCGGGGGGCGCGCGTTATCTCCCCTTCTCGGCGGCCGACAGCGGGGGGCCGCTGTACCCTTCTACGTGTTGCGCTCTCAACGCGAAGAGAATCCGCCTTTTCCATTTTCCTGTGCTGCCCTCTGCCGTTCTGGTAGGGAGGCGGAGCTTCGCCGGGTGATCCGAGATAACCGTGCTCTTCCGAACAACACCCTCCGAGATCGGAAGGCGCACGTAGGCCCTACCACATCGTTTTGCGACTTTCCCGCCAGGGGAAGGGCGCGTGCGCCGTGGCACCGTGAAAAAGGCGGATTCTCTTAAACAAGCGTTTTCTAGAGTTGCGTGAGATCGGATCCAAAAAGAGTTAGCTGCCAGCCTCACTTCGTATAACATTACAATTTTTTTGCTATCGCATTCATTGCTTCACCCTTGCGGTGAAACTGTGACTTTTTACTTTTTAGCTTTGCGCCAGAATTAATACGTTCAGCAAACTCAGGCACCAACTCGCCCGAGAACAAGTTATTCTCGATATTAACAGTTCAGGCTTTACATACGGAATATGACTGCGAAGCGCTGGCAAAGATATGCCTCGAGTGTACAGACAATTCCTTCTGCAATAAAAATTGTTTTGTGCAGCGCATATCCCGCGCGTCAACATTCTCGACGCGTCTCCTCGGATAAACCTGCGTCATAGATGACATATGGGGCCTATACTCCGTGTGTCACATGATACTGTCGCGTCTCTGAGACGTTGTTCAGCAGAGCACATGACAGCTGAATTCTTCACATACGCGAGCCCTTCCCGAAATATACGGACCGCATACCCGCTTACGATTCCGCTTTCAATCTCGTTTCACATGTAATCTTTGTGTGTGTGTGTGTTTGTGTGTGTGTTTGCGTGTGTGTTTGTGTTTGCGTGTGTGTTCGTGTGTGTGTGTGTGTGTGTTTGTTTGTGTGTGTGTGTGTGTGTGTGTGTGTGTGTGTGTGTGCGCGTGTGTGCGTGCGTGTGCGTGTGTGTGTGTGTGTGTGTGTGTGTGTGTGTGTGTGTGTGTGTGTGTGTGTGTGTGTGTGTGTGTGTGTGTGTGTGTGTGTGTGTGTGTGTGTGTGTGTGTGTGTGTGTGTACACCCAGAGCAATGTCGGTGTACACACAGACACTTTTGATGCCGATTAGGGCCTATTAGGAACGAATTCCTTGATCGCGACGAAGAATGGTCACTGCTACGTAGTCCGAAGTATTCGGGATCTAATTAGGCTCACACGTCAGCCAAATCATGATCTGGGAGTGTTGCGCCAATTTACAACAGAAACGGATCGCGATCAAAAGTGACCGTGTGACACCGGTGTCAGGCCATGTCAGGCTAATACCAACCAATCTCGACGATGTTGAAGTTCGCACGTTGCAGTTATTCTAAACTACATAAAAAAAACCAAAAAAACTAAGATAAGTTGAACGAAATTTCTCGTTGGCCAAATTTGTTTTGCCGGAGTAGAACAGGAATGAAACCGTCTTCGCAAAGCTGCAGGGTTGACACTTGCATTGTTTTTGAGTCAGCAGCATTTCCCCACCTCATATACAGACAATGCCGTGTGCCTGGTTATCTAGCGGCTATGGCGTACGATCCGGCGCGCCTCCTCCAAGATGTGAGGAGACCCACTTATCTCGGAGGTCACGGCCAGGAGACACGCGTCACAGGTAATGCCCGTGTTGTGCGTCAATCATGCCGAGGCGTAATGGCGGAATTGTGTTCGGCGCGCCATTTCCGACGCTTCCCGTCACATTGCAAACCTGAAACGTTGCAGGAAGGCTTCCCTATACCTTCAGTATTGGGAAATAGGTCTTTTTATGTCGGTCTGAAATTTCGTCACCGTCGGGCCTTTAACGGATATAGGAACACTCTCGAGCGTCTTGCACCATTGCCCTCCGTACTGTCTACATTGCGTGTTTACCAACTCAAGTATCAAACGTACATAAAGAAAGAGCGAGAGAATATCGCAAGTGGTTCTTGCTCCTCGCCGGCGCTTGGTCAAACAGGCAACGTGAAGCCACTGTATTTCGCGGCGACATCCCATTACAGCTGACGGAGTGCACGTCGCCGTCGCAATCGAGATGAAAATAAAGAGGAAAATTGAAGCATAAAGTCGGTGCGGAAAAAGACTTGCATCCTCTGTTTTTTTTTTTTTTGTTTTTTTCTTGCTTCCCTTCTTTCATTTTTAGATGCGTGCTTCGCGTTATTCTATACCTCTCTTAAACACTCGGTGTTGCAGCAAGTACCAGAGGCTATCCCCTTACGAAAATGCACCATTACTTCCATTAGAACGCGTATTGTGTTCCCTAGCCATAGTAGTAGTGTCCGCACTTAATATCATCATCAAGGCGCTCGAAGAACAAGAGGAAGAAGACTTCTCTTTGGCGCGAGTGCGCGCTCGATACGCTACGCATGGCTACGCTAAACGTGGTTTTGCCTGCGTTACGCCAATCGACGACGACAGCATACGATCCCAGCATACGACAGCATACGATAGCTTACTACAGCCCGGTCCCCTAAAGTGCTCCGCATTTAAAGAAAGAACTGCGCGTCTCTTTCTCATGTCACAGGCGGCCCTTTATTAACCTTCACGTCTCCCGTGTTCTGCTCACCGCTGGGGGGCTCCGCAAACATGGCGCGTCAAATGCGCGGACACGCACCTTGCCCGTAATGACCTGCCTGCAGAATCCGAGGACCTGCCTGATCCGGAGGTGAGAGAGGAGGAAACTGTGTGAGTGTCTCGTTAATAGCGTGCAGTACACGCGCGTAAGCATTGGTTCTCAACAATGTTTGCCGTTTCTCACACGCTGCGAAATGGTGTCACGTCGTTTCGACAAGCTATCGCTATATGCAGTTGTATAAGTAAACCTTCCATTGCTTTAACATTCTTCTACACGTGCACGTGCAGAAAACTAGCCCACCTTTCGATCCTTTTGCAATGTACTTCTGCACGTGTAACCTTACACATCAGCTTTCGCTGTTTTTAAGTGCGCAGCACATTAAGGTGCCGTGCTTTCGTATGGTGCCGTATGCTGTGATCGTATGCTGTCGTCGTCGCTTGGCGTAACTCAGGCAAAACCACCACGTATAGCAGCCATCTGTAGCATATCGAGATTCGAAATAGAAGGCGCAAAGAAGACGACGGACGAAAAGGGAGACAACCACAGACAGGGCGCCACTTCCAACAATGTTTATTCCAAGAAAAGGCAGCTGTAATACTGTAGCTGGTAGCCGTCCCTCCTTGCATGATTGGAAACGCTGGGCACAGCGACGCTACGAAAGCAAAGCGCGAGCGCTGTAGAGTCCACACGACCGGCAAAACTGCAGAATAGTGTCTCCTAGGTTGTCCTTTGTCTGATATTCTGTTGGCTTTATTATAGGTTGCGTCTGTCAAAGAAACTGTCCCATCGATCCAAAGCCTGAATAGGAGGCCTAGACAAGCGTTCTTTATTAATGTAATTTTGCTCTTGTATATGTATACAACCTTCGCGTAAAGCATATACAAGTACCTCTGTCATTGGCTACCAACGCATCTGTAGACGTGTTTCTATGGGGCTACACATAGGCCATATCAAGGCCAGCTAGTCAGTTGAAGCTATGTTGCATTTACAAGAACCTAAATTAATGCAATTGCTCACGGATGCCACTTGCGCCGAGCTTTAAAGGATTTTGCAATCGTCAAGCCTTCTTCAGCCTAGTTTCCTATAAAGGTTCTGTAATGTGATATTTTCAGCATAAAACCGAATGTACTATAATTGCATCACCGCAGAACAATCGATTCTGTCCAGTGCATTTTTGCAAAGCTTCAGACCAGTCGCAGCATAGTCCATTGTTAGCAGAATATTATGGAACGAATATGCCGTTACTTTTCTAATAAAAGATAAAGTGCGTCATGCTTATTGTGTTAGCTTCTACATGTGCATACAGAGAATTTTTGTATGTACATATGTAAAATGCATTAAAGGCAATGCATGACGTACTAGAACTGTATTATGCCGATGCTGTGTCCTGTTTTCGCAGCATGTTCGCATCGCTGGATAAAGCCTTTCGCTGCTAAGAACGCTTTGCACATTTTAGGAGCGAGAAAATGCACCGTATAAGTAGAGATGTCGTAATACTGAACATGCAAAGAAGGCACCTTATTTCGCGATTTCCTTATGGCAGTCACCTTACTTTTAAGGCTGCAAATAGCGCTTACCTTGCAGTATAATGCACTTCAATTTATCCCTGCCAGAAGAAAAGCCGTAGGTGACAAGTGAGTTAGAGTTGAGCCCACCTGACGCGAGCCGAAAAATCTGACAAGAGAGTTTCGCTCCGATAGGTATGAAAATTTATTTCATACAGTTCTCGTGTCATTTGCTTCATCTATCATCACTTTGCATGCCACAAAAGTTCATCGCTAAAGAAAAGTTCATCCATGTTTATGGGCGATTCGGTCTTGCTCCTTTAATATTAAGGCGAAAGCCTGCGATTCCTCATTAAACGCACAGCGTGTTTAATGAGGAATGAGCACAGCGCGTCGGGTAGGCTCCCGCGCGTTCTCCCCGACGCGCTGTGCTCGGAGGCAGCTTTCATGACGTACTTGCAGCTGCTGCGCCAGTTGTCACGTGATTATTGAGGGCGGTGGCGAGCTTTGGGCTGGGCGGAGCCTACGCGCCGCGACGTCGCTACAGGCGCCTCAGTATGTCGATGGCGTCTACCCCTGTTTACAAACATGCATGGAATAGGTCTATAGTTTGTCCGTAACATCTTTGGTGGAGGTGCGGTGTTAGCCTCCTTATACCTATCCGCAGGCTTGATGGTGTGTAAGCTTTTTGCTGTGTACTATAATATAGCGCTTACGCAGCGCACTAGTTGTCGCCTAGATCCTTATATAAAAGATAGCTACACTTCGTAACGGACAAAAATTTCCTCTTGGTGACGATATTGAACTTGCACATTCATCGTTGGTGAATCCTTGAAAAACGCAGCTTCTATGACCGTTATGAAATAACGTCAGACACAGTTGCAGGCAGCAACTCGAAAGAGAAGTAGAACTTTCGAGCACAGTGGTACGCTTACGTAAACGCTTAAATTCAATCCCGTACAAAAGCTTGTTTTGTATCAGTTAACTGCACTTAAGAAAAAAAAGAAAAAAAAAGGGGGGGGGGGGAGAAAAGAGTATGTTTACGAAGCACAACACAATAATTTCGCAAGTCTTGCGTAACATGTAGGGCCTATGGTGTTTGCATTGATCCTTTTTGTGGAAGCCCGTCTTTCTTGAGCTTGTTTGTTTTGCTCAATCATAGAGGAAAAGTGTTTTTTTCTGAAACCCTGTGCACTCAGAGACAGCACGGATCCGCGATAGAGATCAGTAGTAGGCGGCTCAATGGGTGGCAGCGGGAACGTAAGGAACGAAAACAAAATACTGCAACAGCCCAGACCTAATATTCTAGAATGAGGAGAAATTTGTATGCGTGCTCAATTTCCATGTAACTGTATAGTCTCCACTGAAACAGAAGTGAAAGGTTCCTAACACTGTATAACAGGATATATTGTACGGTGATAAATCGCCGTGTGGCATGGATTTCTCGGTGTTTCACTGAATATGTTTGACAAGAACACAGTGCTATTTTTCATCTTTATGCCGACTAATTTCTAAAACAAAATGTATTCGCAAGCTGGTTAAAAGTTATGGTAAGTAGGCTTTGAAAGAGTTATTGAGTTTCTTGCGGAAAATAGCCAGAGAGAGACTTATAGCAGTGTCGTATTCTCATGTTCTTTTTGTATTTCTTTTTTTTTCCTCTTCTTTCCTTTTTTTAAATGAAATCTCTATTCCATTAGCCTTTATTTCCCTTGATCCTCTCCCAAGCACAAGGTTGCCAGCCAGTTTGAGAACTGGCTAACCTCTCTGTATTTCTGTCTATTTATTCATCCTCCTCCTCGGTATCAATCCGAATTTTTTTAAAATGCAATATTCATGCTTACAATAAATTATGGATTGAATCGGAATAAACTTCATTTGCCCAACGGCTATTGCTGCTGCTGCCCGGGCCTACCCTGTCAGTGGTCCTTGTGGCTTGTCGTGTGCTTTTGCATTGTCTCATGATGAGACAAACTGCTGCCTTTGCTTGCTGAAATAGTAGTGCGCAGAAGCCACAGCTGCTTCGCGCCTTGCACGGCGTAGTCGACTTGCAGCACGTGTACGCGCGCATTAGGTTTCGTGTGTCGTCGAACACTTTCGGAGTGGATGTAGGTAGGCACAGTTCAGTAAAGCCCCGCTGGGGATGTTGAAACCAGTGCTGTGTATGTGGATACTTCATGCCACTTGAAGGCAACAGAACATAGTTAAATTAAAAAGAGAGATATTAGAAACCATAGAAAGCTAAACAGCAATTAATAATATAATAAAAAGGTCGTAGGGCTTTCATATCTTGATATAATATGGCTTATATTGCCCCTACAAAAATTAATTGCCCGCAATGCATTTGCGTTTAAAAGGGAAGCCAGCTTTATGAAGATATCGCGCATTAAAAATTAATAATGTAGTAAAGAAGGTCGTGGGGCCTTCATAGTCTGATTTAACACGGCTTATCTTTCATCCGGAAGAGTGTTTTCTCCGCAATGCATTTGTGTTTAGAAGTGCGACCAACTAGGGCGATGGGTTTGATTGAAACAAATAATGAAATAATAAAAAATAATAACAAATGTGGACCTATGGCCTTCACATTTTTATATAAAGCGGCTTGTATTTCCCCTAGAAAAATGTTTTGTCAGCAATGCTTTTGTGTATAGATGTAAAGACGACTTTACGGGAATTGGTTGTAGTCAAACAAATAATGAAATAATAAATAATTATAAAAATTACCTTAGAACCTTCGTATTTAGATATAACACGGGTTACATTGCCCCTGGGAACATGTCTTCCCGGCAGTGCGTTTGTGTTCATTAAAAGCTCTGCCAATTACCATACAAGCTGCCCTGATCTACCATCTTCACACAGTAGAGTGGCCGATTATTTTTTTCTGAGTTTCTTAGATTTGTCGGCCTTTAAGCTGCATTACCAGTACAACTTACTTAGATTATTGCAGAAACAGTTTTTATTTACCGATCTTTAATTCCGCTAACGACAATCTTCTAGCGGCAAAGTGATTTTTCTTCAATGTGTTTTTTTTACTCTTTCTCGACGTCATGCAGGAACAGTTAACAAAAGCTAGTCATTGACCACGTTGTCAAGTTTGCATCGATGAATGCTGTGGGTTGAAAAGCCACTAAGGTGCGTACCGCATAGGCATGTTACGGTGAAAGAAGTACGAGAGACACAGAAAAGTACAGAGAGCAAATACTGCCAAATGTATGTCGAATAACCCTCCCGTTGCACATCAGTGGCTGAGGTGTCGCAATGGTGTGAGCTCGAGAATATTGATGGTTTCCAGCGCCTTCTAGAAACGGAAACTAAATAGAGAAAGAGATGACACACAGCTTTCCCGTTTTCTCTATCTTATTTCTTTCATTTTCATTTAAAGTACTGGAAATGCGTCAAGCTTCACATTCCAAGCATGTAAGCTTTCTGCCGTAAGCCCAACACTTTCGAGCACCTTATTGCTGTCACGTCTGTTGGGAGTAGCGGAGCTAGTCAATCTCATTGTTCTGCTTGTTTTCCCTTGCTACGTTTCTTCCGTTTTCCTAGAAAGTGCCGGAAAAGCATCAAGCTTCACGCATTCAAGCAGCCCAGCTTTCTGACATAAGTTGAGTTCTCGGGCGCGGTTTCCATTTCTGGCCATGGCGTCACATTTCGATGGGATTGATAGTGCAGAGTCACCCGGGTACTTAGATTGAGGCGCACGTTTAAAAAGCCCAATCGCGGCTCCTCTTCCCCCCCTGTCGCGCGTCTTATAATTAGTACATCGTGGTTTGGGCCCGTGATTTATATATTTTTATCGCGATAGGAATTTTAGACACTCCTGGTACATTTCTACAATTGCAATCGGCGTCGATGCCACCGTGAGGTTCCGCATAAAGCCCGAATCATTATCATCGTCCCGCACAACGTATGCTCTATCTGCGAGTGAAAGCTTGCGATGGCTGCCGACAACCGAGACTCAAGCCAATAGTACATGCACTGGATGCCTCCGTCGCGCGAAAGGCGCATGGAGGTGTCCCGGAGGGGCGGCTGCGTGGCTTCGGCAGTAACTGTGTACTTTGACTGGCCGCGTATGGGGTCCACATTAGCACTTCAGGCCTTGATAGGGATTAGCAGACGCTCATACCTTTGTACGGGTTGTAGTCTCATCGCGAGAAAGAGAGAGAGAGAAAAGCGAAGGAAAGACAGGGAGGTTAACCAGGTTGCACCCGGTTGGCTACCCTACACGGGGGAAGAGGGAGGAAAAGGATAGAGAAGGGAAGAAGGAAAGAGAGGGAAAGTAATACGCTTGCACGCATAGCAGCGTGTACCGTGCATGCCCAGAAAACCATAAAACTGCGAAATGTCGCAAAATTTGCGTTGAAGCCGTAGGCGGCACGAAGGCTGCTTCGCTCGCTGCAGCGGCCGCGTTTGCATAGGCCATCGTGTTGTTGAATGACGTCACATAACATGATAAAGGAGCCAGCAGCTATCATTACTTCGTATAACAGTTCAATGTGTTGCTATCGCATTCTTTTCGTCACCCTCGCGGCGGAATTGTGACTTCTTTCTACTTACAATAGGCGGATATTGGTTTTACAGTTCTAAGGGGCACTGCTACATGCTAATGAGTGTATTCAATGCACTATACAGAAAGCAGTCATGGCAATTTCAGCCGTTGACATATAGATGCCTTCGCTTTTTAGAACTACGGATCGCGCCTGTCACTTGGAATTTCTTCTTGCCTTTACGACGAATCAATATGTGAAACATCTGTTGAAGCTTCCTTTGTTCCTTTCTGCTATCACATGACAGCCTTTTTTAGTGATGTTAACGCTGCCCTTTCTGTTTTTGTAGGTGTCTTTCTTTGCTCAGTCAGCCTGATGTTTCAGAAGTCAAGGAGTATTGCACTTTCATTTTTTCTCGTACAATGACCGCAGTATTTGTTCTACACAGCATTTACCTCCGCTGGTTCCCTAAGAATAAACTGTCGCGCATAATGGCAAATTAGCGCCATCTTTACGGTTCAGCGCCCTCAACGCTATTGTTCCGGGTAGAGGCAACATTCGACTGTTTTTGAGACACTGACATTTAGAATAGAGCATTTTACCGAGACGCTGTGTCGGGTACGCTACAATAAAGGAAAAATTGTCATATATTCAACTAAGGAGTTTTTTTTTTTCCTAATCAGACGTACGTGCATCTTTCCGTGCAGATTTTTGCTTTTACTTGTGGTTTTCTCGCGTCAAATGAAACCTCTCAGTATAGCAAATAAGACCAATGGAAAGACCAAAAATTGGAGGACACTTTGTACATTCCAAAGTGTGTTCGGCGAAAGCGTGTGGCCATTCCACTGACTATGCCATTTCTTTTATCGTTTACACTCTCAGTGGGATAACACACAAAAAGAATGTGTGCGTGTTTTCTTTTTTAATTTTTTACCGCGAATCGCAGCGAGACGCGAGACTAATCTTCCTCTGTTCGCATGCGTTAGTATTTTCTCGCGCTTTGCGCATCGTGCAAACGCCATCCGCGTTCCAGCGCTTAAATTGACGGACCCTTTGTAAATTCGAAAGTGTATTCCGTGAACGCCTGTGTCCATTGAGACGGCGTCGGTCAGAATGATTGAAAACGCTGGGCACAGCGACTCTACGCAAGCAAAGCGCGAGCGCCGTAGAGTCCGACGCGACCGGCGTCCGTCTGCGCATCCCGGCGGCCACCTGGCTCCGTGCCAGAGCTCGGACAGACGGACGGACGGACGGACGGATGGACGGATGGACGGATGGACGGATGGACGGACGGACGGACGGACGGACGGACAGACGGACGGACGGACACCGGACGGACGGACGGACGGACGGACACCGGACGGACGGACGGACGGACGGACGGACACCGGACGGACGGACAGACGGACGGACGGACGGTCGGACGGACGCCAGACGGACGGACGGACATCGGACGGACGGACGGACGCCAGACGGACGGACGGACGGACGGACGGACGGACAGACGGACGCCGGACGGACGTGAGCATGAGACATTAAAGGCTTTCGCCTTAATAGGCAAGAACATAAGAGCCTAAAAAATGTATTCGTAAGCGTGTGTGAGCCCTGGAAAATTAATTACAAGTTTTTAACCCTTTCAGCCCTGGCTCTTTTTATTGTGGCGGAAGGATATTATTAAGTGTGTTTTCCCTATGGTTAGGACCTCAGAAAACCACAAACAAACAGTTGAGCCAGTGGTGCAATTATTTACGGATTTAAATATATGGTGTCAAATTAGGTCATCAGGGTTCTGTGGCTGTGCAGTGAGAAAAATGGCTTCTTTATTCTGGCTATTGACTAGAGTACCCAATATCTCAACCAACGTCTTATTCGGCAGTGTAGAAGTCCTTGAAACAATTTCGGGACTTCGTGCCGAAAGCGGCGCTTACCCGCCTCAGCTTACACGCCTTGGCATCACCCTTGACTTCGATCAGGCGTCTTCTTCCTTTTGGCTCCCAGCTCCGGAAGATTGCCACAATCATAGTTTCCTAAAATTAACTAAAGGGGACTCTGGCGCTGCGATCGTTCAGCCACCATGGGAATGATGGGTAGTACACAAATTTGCCTAGTCTTCATGCTTGCGGCCTCAAACGCACTTGTGGCTTTGTTTATTGTGGTGTTTTGGTTGTGTTACGAATAAAAGAATGGACCGTTGTGAACTTCGTGAGCCGATTTGAACACGTGAGCCTAAATTGGTCAAGGTGGAGAAGCGTAACTGCTAAACCTTAGCTTAACTTCGTATTGCGGCAAAGAGGATTCAGGCCACACGGAGCCAAAAGAACGAAGACTAGGCAAGACTAGGCAGATTTGTGTACTACCCATCATTCCCATGCTGGCTGAAGCGCCGTGCGTTGCAGCCCCTATAGACACTAGCGCCAGAGTTCCCTCTAGTGTATTTATAGGAAACTCTATGGCCACAATGGTAGTGTCGATCGCAGTGCGGGTCATTGAAGAACTACTCCCTCAAGAATAGGCAGTTTCGGTTTCGTTTTCGAGTTGCTAGAGGAAATCTGTGATGAGGTCACTTGGCACCACCAGGGCAGCAAAGGTTAAAGCCTAGCTTCTGTCTCTACTGTACCCTGACGTCACAGCACTCTATGAGCGTCTAGGCACATGCTCACGCAAGATCTCGTTAGGTTTCCATGGCCACTCCACTCTGTGGCTCAATTGGTGACGCACAATGGCTATTTTGAAAGCTTTTGTACCTAATCTCATCACAACTAGCTATACAGCAAGAGCGTGAAGTCACGAGAATCGATACTGTAGCCTGACGTCATGCTAGTTTCAATATCAGTATGTGCGCCGCGCGATTATTGACTGTAATTTCAAAGTAAAATATCTCATCAACATTGTTTAGCTTCACAGCTGCTCAAAGCCGTCTCTGCATACAGCAGATTTCTATGGCGGAGCCAAGTCAGCTTCGAAAATTGGCGTCAATACCCCTTTAAACGTGTGGATGTCAACTTCGGATAGCTGTCTGATGGACCTGTGAGCTTTCTTTCTATAAGGGGGGTGGTAATTGGCCAGCCGCTATGCTAAGCTCTATTTCTGACTCTTCTTAATGCTTTACCTGCATATAATAAATATCATTTTCCTAAATAAAGAACAATCAGGGTCGCGGTATGGCATCCCGGTCGCGGCGGCTACATTTTCGATGGAGGCGAAAATGGCTGAGGCCCATGTACTTATATTTAGGTGCACCCCAAACAGTAATATTAAATAAAGAACAGTCTTTAAATTATAGCTGAACGTGTTCTGCACTATATTGCTATCTTTTGACGACCCTTGCTCCACCTTGCGGTGTTCCGTAGAATTGATTTTCACCGTATACTACTATGTGAACTTATTAAAAAAAAATGGTTTGCTGAAAGTGCTGATTATGATTGCTTATGCGAGTCAATAGCCCGCAACTTCTATGAAGTTATTCGTTACTTTAAAAGCAGTGATGCAGTGCAAGGCCGATTTTCATTCCGTTGAGAATGTTCTGAGAACAATTTGATCGTTTTATTTTGTAAATGCACTGGGTTGACATCCCTTGAAGGTGTGCCACTAAAACATGCGCGGCAGCGCTCTGCTGAAGGCTTTCTTAATAGCGTATACCTATGCTGATAAAATACACGAACCGTGGGAAACTAATCATAATATTTTCTCATAAATTACCAAGAAAGATATTAAATGGCATTAAACGTATGCAAACTGCCGCTTATTGGGAGACTGACGTTAAGACACACGGCACCTGATTCGACACTGTCGCATTCTCTACTATGTCGGTGCGCGTTGCGCATGCGATTTGCCTGTGGACTCTCGATATTGAAGCAGCGCAGCTCTACTAACGCAGCAATATCTGCTAATATTGCACATGTAAAAACACATTTAGAAAGTTAACTAATTTACTCCTTGATGTATAAATAGATGCTGTTTCAGACGTCCAACGTCCGAAACAGCTTTCATGGCACAGTGAGAGTGCGATAGCATGCATGATCCCCATGCTCTTGAGACGTCTGTATTTTGCCGCAGTAACATTAAGAACGCCGAATTTAGTCGAAAAACTGTTTACATTAGTATAGTGCCAAAACGTTCAAGATTATCTTAAACGCAAACATGGTCATATTTTTTCCAGCAAATAATTACCGGTACCGTGTTACAGAGTGGCACAAAAAAAAGTCTTGGCTCTCCCGTAATTTGCAGTAGATATACGCGTGAAATGTCTACTGGCAAAGCAGATCGCTTGAATAATATACTGGCCACAATCTTGCGCATCTTCGCAAGGGCTCACAACAGCAAACAACACCACACTGCACTGTGCACTAGCCCATATGGACACCACAATTTGCTGTCACTCTGCGAGATAATTCTTGGGCTTGGCTTAGCGTATTCGGTCAATGCTGCCGCGACGCAACAGCAGGCTGGTGCGTCCCACGAATCGTGGAGCGGCTTGCCGCATTCATAATGCGGCAACCCGCGCCGCGATACCGCTGCCTGTAAGATTACCTCTGGCAGCGCACCCTTTTATCTCCTACGGCTGGCGTTAAAAAGAGCACAGGCTAGGCGCTGGCGTATAAAAGTGCAAGGTTATGGTTCCCTATATGACTTTGAAACGTCGCTATTGTAAACTGCAAGATATCAGTGCACAAGAAGTTACAGCTTCAGTGATAGTGTGAAGACCCTAAGAACTCTGAAGCAATATAGCGTTGAAGGTTATCTTCAAGATTGAAAATGATATATTTTGTAATTTGTTTGGATTGTAGCTATGTCATGTAATGTGGCCCTGTGCGAAGGGTTGATTGTCAAAGACCGGATTTTTTTACACTTTTGAGCTCTGCTCGGATGATCGCCTTTCGTTCTCGCAACGACGCCCGAATGATCATGTCGGATTTCCCGGATGTCTCGTTTTAAGTGCGCGTATACGGGCGCTGACGTTTGCCTCAAGGTCACTTCAAGACCGCCGACAACGGTTGCTAGCCGCATTTCTTGCTTTAGAAAGTGAGAGGTACAGGAGACCGGACAAACGCGGGCCCTGAATGTGGCTACTAAGCAGAATACACAAACACACGCCTGTTTATAACACGACCAGCACAACAACAGAAGAGCTTCGAGGTATCACTTCAGCAATTAGCGAAACGTGGTATAGAAATCGTTATTGTGAAGAAAGAGTTCTGTTCTCTGTACCATGCATTTTATTTATTTATTTATTTATTTATTTGTTTATTTATTTATTTATTCAGGTACCCACAGCGCCTGGAATCGGCATTACTACAACAATATCAGCAACAACTCGCCCAAATGTAAGCTAGACTTCTGTTATTCATTACCTTACAACGTGTACCAGACAGCACGCCACCAGGGGCGTAGCCAGGAATTCTTCTCGTGGGTAGTGGTGGGTCCGATCCCCCCTTCATTTATTGATGTTAGTGCGTTTAATTATTTGTGTGTGCGTGCATATATGCACATACAAAATGTTAAAAACTCGGGGAAATGGCGTTTAATCTCCCGAATCGCCCCCCTGACTACGCCATTGCACCCATGCCGACGTCAATCGGTCCGCATGAGGCATAACGGAGGAAAGATACGGACATATTGGAGAAACATCGTTCTATACTTACTCGCACTGAGCTGCAAAAGGACGGTCGCTGTCATGGTATTTTTCCTGGAGAGCCGCCAGTAGATGCCACGTGATGTCGGGGGCATTCTTGCGTGGACTGTAAAGAGAAGCAGTGACTGCGCTTAATTCTCTCGCATCGTATACAGCCACGTTTATTGTTTTCAATGTTCCGCGAATAAAGAGATTCTGTTTAAGTTCGTAGTCTTTTCGGCGACCCCGTTGGCTCATTTATGCTCCTATATTTCGCACAGAAATTTCGCTTAAAATAGAAGAAAGGTAGACGTACGCAGCTTGATTGGTAAACTATGATTAAGGAATGTCATGGTTTGACGAGCTTTTTGTGTGGCGGAGGAGATCCAAAACCGAAATGAATGCTGGCAGTTCCCGCAATAGGGGCTCGCGGTGTCATAGGAGTTGTAGACAGCACAATTAAAATGTCGCACAAATGAAAGAGGGAGGGGAAGGTATGCAAGTAGGTTAAAGGGATACTAAAGAGAAAAACCAGTTTTCTCGTATTGTTATAGTGCTTTCACAATACGAAAATCACCATACTTGCCCGTGAGAAGACGCTCTGAAAACGAGAAAATGCGCCAAAACGAAATGCGGGTGACGATGCCGCCTTGAATTTCCCGCACCGATGGACCTGACGTTATAGATTTCGACGGCATCTACTAGGGCCTACGTAGTCCATAATCGGTAAATATTGAGGAAATTGTTCTTTGAGGGGATCAAAGACTTCATACTCCGAGTTTCAATAAACTTCGTTGAGTAGATGTCGCCAAAATGCGAAAAAAAAAAAAGACTGAAATCTGTGACGTCACGTGCGGAGGTTTCACCGCGAAATTAACACACACACCTCACCTCACTACAGTTAAAAATTGTAGCCTTTCGTTGCATAATCTGCTATACGCGACTACCTTTGTGAGGACATCCGGGGATAAGTATTATACGCCCTTGACAGTAGATGCTCATTGGTACTTCAAACTTTCATTTCTGTTCGTCCGTTTGTTTTTTCGTTTGTTCTTATTTCTACTTTTCAGCGCTACCACAGTTCTGAAGAAAGAATAGCGTTTTCTGTTGTAATCAACTCAAGACCGAGCCTCACCTACAATAATTTAGCCTTCGCTCCTTGCATTTGAGTGTACGATGTTTTGCTAACAAGGAGACCTTGCGGAATCACCGTTGGCGAAAACCCGAGCTCCAAGTCTCTCCCACAGAACAAACGGAAGTCCAACTAAATAGCTTGTATACCGATAGATTGTTCGTGTCCCAGATACACAGCAAGTGTTACGGTGCGCAACCTTTACAACCAAATGCTTATGTATAACGAAGTATTCTGAAGGCACCGGGCACTTTGTTGGCAAGACGTTCGACTCGATACCTTTCAGGCTGCTTTCTCGTCATCCATTTCATTGTCGAGAAATCACAGACACTTGCATCACATTCATTCTCAAAACCAGCAACTATGAGGCACCTAAATGGACAATGGATCGAGCGTCTCGTTTCTTTGTCAGACACAACGTAATGAAGCCAGCAGATAATTAAGCCACATATATTATTAGTAGTTTTTTAATTATAATGTAGTGATTGTGGCTTAAGCAATTAAAGTGCCTTATGAGAAATCATGATAACTGGCCACGTGACGCCACCTGCAAGAAAAGGATGTTCCACATTCGATGTCATGGATACGAGCGGCAGCGGTCAACACTCCCTGTATTACACGTACCGAAATATCCAATAATGAAGACTGGAAAACGAACCCCGCCGTAGCTTCGAACGCGTGCTTCGAAGGTTGTGGTGTCGCTACCAACCACGGACGACTTGCTTTTTTCGTTTCCTTTATTTCCCTCTATGTCAACTACACTATAATTAATAACTACTATTAATACCTCAAATGATTTTGTCGGATTCGTTAATACGTCTAACTGTATTTTTCTTGAAGCAATTGCGAACGAAGTACTCGTTCATTCACTACCGCAGCGAATCGGGCCTATTGGTGTTCTTTCTCGCGCACTTGCGGGAGGAGGAACAAGGATAGAAGTAGCGCTAACTCCTAACCTCGGTTGAAAGTTACTTCTGTATGTTTCCTTGTTCCTTCTCGCGTCCTCGCGCTATTCTCCCCTCTCTGTTCTTTCACATTCGCCCATACTACATTTGCTTAACTATGCTACAAAGAACAGGTAACAGATATAGATGACCAGCGTGTTTCCCAGAGGCGGGCGACATATACGAAGCGTGGTAATCTCAATTGCGTGGCATCGATGATGTACTTTCAAGTTCTTGACCCGCATTCACAGAAGTCACACGGTGCTTTGTTGTCTTTGTATTCGCCTAAGACGACTCGAAGGCAAAAACGATCTTCGTCTTCTTTTTTTCCTATCACCCGATTATATTAACAACTCCACCCCTCCCCCCAACCTGGCTGTCTGCACCTAACGTGATATTGCAGTGCCTCGGTGACCGGCCCACCTTAGGCTAGCGACCATGACACGTGATAAAGTCATTATCTGACATCATAGTGACGTCAGAAAATTTGGCAATAGCTGACGTCATTTGTGCACACGTGATTTATATCCCTTTCCTGCCCGAGAAAAATATAATGGAAAAACTGCTAACTTGCTCAAAAATTATTGATGTTTGTTCTATTGTAATTAAGGTTTCAAGGGTTAAACGGTAAGAATTGGAGATTTTGCCCCAGAAAACAGACCCGCACATATGTGCGGGCTGGGCTTTTGTTCATGTGATTCACTGCAGCGAGGAATACACTGATAACGGCTAAGACAAGCAAAAAATGCGTGATCAGCGCTGCGAATGCAACATTTTAGAGTATTGTGTGTCACTTGTGAGGCACAGGTATAAGTTGCACTTCATACAACGCGTCCTTGAACAAGAAGCTACACTTGACAACCTGCAGTGATGTACAGACGTCAAGCTGTATACTGATCGTCAGTGGTACGTATAGCTGAGTCTAATCGCTTGGCTATGCCGGGCGCCTTTTACACTCCAGTAAAGTTGTCTAAGGATTGATCTTCTGACACATTTTTCTTTCCTGTTTCAATTCTTGGGCGCCTGGTGACGACCAAAGTTCCTCAGAGATCGGATGCAGCCCATGATCAGCTCCATACTAAAAGCTGATTGATGTTTTGCACAGCTACTTGCAAAGTTGTTCTATGTCTACAACTAGGGCACACTGCTGTTTTGTCTGCCGCAACTTCAAAGATCGTTGCATTAAATTAGTGTGAGAAAGTTGGCAAAGGAGTCTTGACAGCAACAAGAACGTCGGCTGTGTCACTACTTCCAAGCAGGTGATGCTTTGCAGCCGAATGTGTTCTTCCAAAAGACATCAATTTCACTGAAACTGACAGGATAGGGTGAGTGGTCACCTGCCCCACTTATTACGGAGGCGACTGCTCAAAAACTCGCCCTCCATACTCCAGTTTTCATCACTAAGTTGGCTCGAACGACGAATATGAACCTCTGTCAATTCATCAACGTGGTCCCTACCCAATTCTGACGCAAGACATCAGGAGGCCCAATATCTCTTCTATATCTTCTTCATTCTTTGGCTTGAAAATCTCGGCATGTGAAAATAAAAAAAAATTCGACGCCCACAGAAGCTTGTTCCCTAAGTTAGATAATTTTAGCAATTTTAACCCTCAATGTTATTTATTATCCTTAGAATTTCACTGGCGATACTGAAACTCTCTATCATAGGAAATGTAAAATCTAATTCTTTGAAATATTATGCATGTTGTCACAACACATTCACAAAATAAATATTTTCTGCGTCAATGGTGATCATAATTCACGCACATCACTTGGCGTCGCTAACTTCAGATATAAGAAAACATCAGGAAACACCAACCAAAAAAAGTGCCAATAAGATACCAAGAAAGCTATTCGCAATAAAAAAAAAAAAACAGAATGCGCCGGCGCCACCGCGCACGAACGAGCCAACCTGCGCCGCTCTGCCGTGCACTTGACGAGGACTAAAGCCCAGCCCGCACAAACGTGCGGGTGACTTTTTCACGCGTGAGTACACAGCGTGTGTGGTAGGAACGTGTAATTTTTTTAGCGAAGCATGTTTTTCTAAGTCCCATTATT
The DNA here is from genome assembly GCA_030522465.1 of Rhipicephalus appendiculatus. Classification (NCBI taxonomy): domain Eukaryota; kingdom Metazoa; phylum Arthropoda; class Arachnida; order Ixodida; family Ixodidae; genus Rhipicephalus; species Rhipicephalus appendiculatus. The sequence goes on along the minus strand of JALIZH010025777.1, from coordinate 8,146 downwards.
CCTTTCATATGCATACACTCCCGAAAAAAAAAATGTATAACAAGAAGGAGCGTAGATTTACACGTATGAGGTAGCTGCTGTTGGCGCACGTGCTCAGACGGCATTTTTCGCGGAAGATTACTCGCCCACTGGTGCCGAAATTATTGAACTACTGAAACAGATATATTCCCCTAAACATTGACTTCAGCGGCACAGAGCTATGAAACCGAAACTGAAACAGGTGCCGTTTCGTGAGCGTCTTTATTGACCCGCACATTTGTGCGGGTCAGGCCGTAAAGGGATAACATCCTTCAGGTTGATGCCGGCGGTCACTTTTCGTGAAGCGGCCCCCCTCCACTCAATCACCGGTGGAGGGGAGGGGAAGGCTCATAGTCTGTCCCATAGCGTTACTCTGTCGCACCTGTCCTGTTATTCTTAAAGTAGCAATGTTATGGCCACGATGGTCTTTTTTTTTTTTTTTTTTTTACTATTCAGGTGACCGAAGCCCCGTGATGTTGCCTTCCAAGTACTGCTTACTTCCCGTCTTTTTTCTCGGAAAGCCAGCTACCAAAAGCTATATAGGCCATCGTGAGGGGCTTGTCATAGCTTTAGTATTAATTTTTTCATCCGCTGCGGAGCGCTGCGACGAAACTTTGCCCGCTACACTAACGCGTTACATTGCGCATGCCAATGCTAGCGTCAGAGGCGTACTTCTAGGCCTTCGCTGCCAGAATACTTTACCCACCAAGTAAAGCTCAAATAAAAACATTTACTTGCTCTTTCAAAAGATGGGGCATAAACGCAGTGAGCCAAAGTGTGCGTCAATCAACCGCAAATAAAGCCTGTGCAGCAGCGCCTGTCAACGGACCACTGCAGCTGTGTTGCGTTCTCGGGCGAGGCCCGACAATGGACCTCGCAAGGCTAAGGGATGCAGCGCAATGTCGCCGCTGCCACCGGGGAAATTGCCTTGGCTCAATTAGAGGCGCATGGGCCGACAGCTTCCTCCAGCACGCAATGCGGGAAGGGTGTCCTCGATCCTTCCCCACTGCTTTTGTCTTACGCTGCCCTGTTCGAACGCCTCCGCTTCTCTCATCGTTACTGGAGCCGGCGTCAGTGTCTGAATGGTTGTGTATTTACTCGTGTTCTTCGGCGCTGCCCGCTCGTTACACGCCAGAAGTTTCCCCATCTCCGTTTTCTTCATTGCGAACTTTCGTAATGCTCGAGGTACCCTGTCCTTCGTTTCTTCGTGCTTCTTCTTTGTCGCCTGTCACGTCACACAACGTTCGCACGTTTGGAACATGACAGAGCCCTCCCTTTCCAGTCCGGATCCTGCGAGCTGATTCTCCGTGATGTTCTTTTTCAGCCGACTGTGTGTTTCGTTCAGTGTGATGCTGAGAATGTCGCGATACCTTCGCCCGGTCACACATCAGCCATAATTGCCTTGACAGTGCTCGTATTTACTGAAAACCTTCAGGCAGCCCACAAATAAATAAAAGCAACGCTTCTCGCCTGCTTACAGTACCGACAGACAAAACAAAAAGGTTGCGTGTACGAAAGTCACATTCCAGTCGTCGGAGAAGAAAACGGAACGTAGGTGCATGCGACTATTCTTAAGAGTCGACGAATAGCGGGGTACTCGCAGTAGAAAATGCATCGCCAAGGTTCCAAAAATATGCTGTCGGAGATCCTTCTGTCTGTAACTCCATAACCGTATAGCGTTGTCATACATCTCCGAGACAATGTAGCGGGTGCTTATTCGTGCAAGAAAGATATTCTTTCACGGCTTCAGCAAGAAAAGGTGCTTCGCGTGGCATTGCATATTGGTGTGCGTTTGACTAGCAATCATGTCACCTCCCATCAAGTGCAGGCTTTTTGTCTGCACTGTATGTGTGATGTATGGTCCCACTCGTGCAGTAGCCCCGACGGGGCTGCAGTATGTAAAAATAAATAAGTAAGTAACTAACTAACTAACTAACTAACTAACTAAATAAATAAATAAATAAATAAATAAATAAATAAATAAATAAATCTCTGGTAGCGAACTTGCGAGTGCCTTCCCTTCAACTGACGTCACGGAAATTCGCGTTGTCTTTAATAAGTAGCATCTTGACATGGCTTTGGCTACTGCTAAGGGTGCGCATTTATTGGTACCCAAAGGATGCATGCGCTTGCGCAATTAGGCGATTTTGATCGAGAGGCCATAAGAGCTGCTGAAGACGCTCAGAACAACCACTAGAATTAAGTTTGGGCTGATAAAGTATTTGTGCATGACTGTACTTTTTTTTTTTTTTTTTTTTTTTTTTTTTTTTTTTTTTTTTTTTTTGCTTTCGGGATGAAGAGGCTCATGAATACAACACAATATTAGTCAAACGTTGATTGTGGCAACTTTTTTCTTTCTTTTTCTTTTTTACGAACACGACTAAGGAAGTGGTGGTACTGCAATATTGGGGCTACTGTTGTGAAAACCTTGTTCTAAAATCACCGCTCATGACCACGGCACAATCATCAGCGGCAAAGTGACTTTGTTGGTGTATCTTTGCTACCAACTTTTACTGCATTGCTCTGTCGCAAGTACAGTGGCCCATTTTGCTTACACACATGACATGCATCGTAAAGGATGACTTCGTATCCCGCACTTCAGGCAGTCTTAATGAGAAGGAAAAACTAGCCCTTAAATTTCCACTTCTCTCCTACGCTTCAGGCAGGGGATATATGGCACGGTGATTCCAGTGTCTCTCTTTAGAATCACATATATTTTCTGTTGTGGCCTAGTTACCCGACGTGAGTGCTCATTATGTTTCTGCCAAGGAGGAGAAGGAGGAGGAAGGAAAGGCATGGAGGTCAACCAAACGCATGTCCGGTTTGCTACCCTACACTGGGGTGAAGGGAAAGAAAGAGAGAACGTGGTACTATCAGGGTACATGTGCACTTGTCCATTACACGCGTGCAAGCGATCGCTTAAACCGGTCGAATTTTAAGAACAGCATCAACACCCACGTCGCTTAGCTGGCCTGGGACGCGTGGGGCCACGCTCTGAGGATCTTTGATAAAAATGTAAAAGCCCCTTGATAAATAATCCATATATGGGATATGAGAAAGGCGTTCTTTCAAACGGTAACGTTAGGTGACATTTTGTTAAGTCTCACCCCTCTCATTCCCACCATTTC
>JALIZH010025777.1:0-2500 GCA_030522465.1 Rhipicephalus appendiculatus | reverse complement strand
AAGAGTCAACTTGAACATTTAGGTCCCGCTTTCAGATAGCATGTTTGGTCGTAAGCGCTTTAGTTTGCCTATCTCTATATACTTGGGTTGGGCAGGGGAAATGAAATTAGCTGAAATTCTTGCGCTATTTTTTTTTTCTTCTGCCTTTCTTGCCGTTATTTATTTTACAAAGCTGGACGTTTTCTTGTTAAGCCATGCACCATTCGCCTGTCATGATGCTCTGCTGTTATCGACGCTAATTGTCTTCGTTTAACGTCATTTTGTAAGCCCGTATAAGGCTGTCACATCTTGAAAACACGATGAAAATGTAAACACTAAAGCTGGGATCAAGAAATTTAAAAGAAAACGAAAAAACATTATAAGAGATGTTCCAGAAAAGCCTGTAAAGAAGCACTAATAGTACGACTGTAGTGAAGGTGAATATGGTTATAGGGATTCGAAAGTCACTACTAGGCATATCTTTTAAAGTGTATTTTGTATGCAGTTCGAACGCCGCCTCTCTTGCTTTGTGGTTCATGCGACGGAATAGAAGAATAGTGACTGTCAGCGTCCACGAAAATTTAAATGTCACTGTTAAGACTATTAAACAAAAAAGGAAAGCTGTTAAAATAAAGCGAAGCACAATCAGAGGAAATGAAACACGAGGGTCAGCTCTACGCGAGCGCTATTAGAAATCAGGGCGTTGACACCCCTAATGTCAACGCTCGACTGACTGCTGATTTCTGGATTTTATCCTGTCAGCCCTGATTTTTTCAATCAGCAGATATTTTTTTTTCTCTGAGGCGTCGCTTTATTAACACCTAAAAATCATAAGTATAATGTATCTCGAACGCACCGCCAGTATATAAATAAATGGCGGCATGTCCCATATATAGGAAATCAGGGCTTAGTGATGGTAAAGTGCAGTATGGTACTCTGATACAGGTATTTAGTTATACTTTGTTAACACCTGTAAATGTTGCAAAGTTCGCAGGTTGGCAACCGCATCGTGCGTTTGAAAGGTCTAAAGGCAAGTTTTAGCATTCGTGACACGCAGCTTTTCATTGCACGTGAATGGCCTCCGTCATACCATTGGACGCTTTGTCAGGTCGAACATGAAAACAGATATTGTCGAATTCTCTTTTACTGTACCGAAGTTATTTTCCCCCATGCCTGCAAGAGCAACCTGCTACCGGAACATGACTTCATCGTCATTATCCTCTAGCTCCCTCACGCGCCATTCATTGGTGCAGCGAACGTATTTAGCTCCCTTATAAACAAAATTCGCTGTCGGGTCCCCTTGCAAATTAGTAAAGTAATCCAGGCTAATTTTTCGAATAGAAGAATCGCATGATCCCTGGCATATAGGCATTCGCCTGAGGCAACTCGAATGCGGAAGCTATCCGGTGGGGTCATCATCATCATCGAAGATAATTATGATGATGTCCAGAGCGATTATGATGTCAACCAGAACAACAGCTCGAGCTCAGGTATACCTCAACAACAGAAAACACAAGAACTGTGCCTGCCCTGAGCGGAACTCAGAGCCGACCTGTGCGCAGTCACTCGAAGCACCACCTCAGAATGTGGAATATAAAAATATCGAAGCCCGCTCCGGATGCTTTTGGACCAACTGTACTCCAGACCATTTTCTGTGAGCAAGATTCTAGGGAACTTGGACATGCCTTCGAGGGCACAGAAGGCGACTGAAGCGCTACTGAAATACCTAAAATAAACAGTTCTGAGTGTACCTAAATCTAAGCACACGGGCCTCCAAGCATTTTCGCTTCCATCGATCCGGCCGGCATTCCATCCGGCCGGCATTCGATCCCGCGGACCTTCGGATCAGCAGTGGAGCACCGTTAACCGTCCGAAAGATTTCTGAACCTAACGTTCTTTTGTACAGCCTCAAGGATCGGAGGCATTGCAAGCTCGCCTGGTTTTGTAATGCCTCCGTGATCGGCGCACCTTCGACGAAGCGACGATCTCGTGTGATGACGACGTCATGTGACGTCACAGAGACGTCCTGATGACGTCACCATAGGATGATTTTTTTTTATCACTCGTGGTGAAGCTGACGCTTCGGGACGCCGACGCCGACGCCGCCGACACCAAAAGGCAATTTTAGCATTTTATGAGGCATCAAAGACTTTCGCCTTAAAAAGTTGTGCTCTTGAGTATAAGCGTTTTTCTACCCACTCCGCTTACCAGGCATGAACCGCATATCGTTGCATATTATTTCTTCTCGGTTTATTAAAGCGTTAAGATATGAGTCGGCGCTCGTGCTGCCTGAATCATTGTCTCCCGCTTACACGGGCCGTCCCATGTTGTTAATTTGACGATGTAATTATTAGACTGCATAGTGCATATTGCTCTTTCGTTCTCTCTCTCTCTCTCTCTCAGTTTAATTTTGGTTTACAAAAAATATGCTTCGCTTAGCGTCAGTCAGTCCTAAATCGTAAGTGACTCGTAAATGTTCAGGACCAGGCGTAAACGCTTAGCGGCTAAGCTTTTACGCTGC
>JALIZH010025776.1:0-37876 GCA_030522465.1 Rhipicephalus appendiculatus | reverse complement strand
TCGTCTTTCTCGCTGTCCGTGTGTAGTTTTGCGCTTCTTGCGAAGATGCATTTATGTTTTAGATTTCTTTCCGTTCGATACTGATCACACCGCATTAGAGAAAGTGCGTAGTATTTCGGAAAAAAAAGCTTTTTGCGTGTAATCACAGTTCATTAACTGCTGGATTCGAATACCGACGTGGGAGTAGTCAGAAGTGAACGCAAACAACTTTCTTTTTTTTTTTCTTGGCAAAAAAAAAAAAAAAGCTGGCGCTGCGGCAGCCGGGCGTCTTGAGACTCAGCGAGCGCGGTGACGTCATCTTAGATATTACGCGTCGCCTGCAACAACAACACTGTTGAAGCATGGCCGCTGCGATTAGCTCCGGCAACTGTGCGCAGCCGGAGCTAACCATGGAGGCCACGCTTGAAAATACTGAAGACGCTAGTTCACATTGGGCTCGGCTGATTGTCGTACTGGCAGATATTGCAATCCAGCTACAGAAATTCCAGACCCCCTATATTCGCATGAGCATCCTGTACATAAACAGCACTCTCGAAGTCAGTTCGGATAAGTGAGTGGCACGAACTTTCCGTCGGAGTGCTGCGCTTCTTCGCCAACGGAAGCGGAGATGACGTAGTTCTCGTTGGTTCCTTTCCACGCCTGCACTTTCGGCGCATTCGCGTGGGCGGAGCAATTAAGACCAACTTTTCTGTCGTGTATTGCGATGTTCCTGCTTCAGAACCGCGGAAAAAAATTACCACATCGTCGACAGTAATGCCGGTCCTTGTTTACCAGAAAGTGTTACTGACATCTAAAAGCACTTCAGCTTTCCTTTAATAATGGGAGACTTCAATGCGAAGGAGGGAAGAAAACAGGAAAATATTGGAGCAGCTACGCAGTAGTGGAGCGAAGACTGAGGAAACCGCGGAGAAATGATTTCGAAAAAAAAATTGATTTCACACCCGCCACCTAGTCCTGATTTTTCTTTTGCCGTTCTTTGCCTTCGACTGCCGGCTCATGCAATTCGCTTTTCCCAGCATTATATGTAAACTGTTCATCTTCATCGAAATTGATAGATATGGCAACGTTATGATAGTGTTTGTGCCTGTTTAACTAGTCCTCCTGCCTATTTATGCTCTTCCTTTTAAGCAAAATAAAAAATAAGGCTCGTCAGCGCTGTATCTCGCGTGTTTTACTGTCTCATATTTCGCACTGTCTGCTATAATAATGGTCATATTTCGCACTGTCTGCTATAACTAGGCCACCTAAGATCCGTTAGAATTTTTCTGATTTCGAAAGCTTGCCCTTAGGCGTAGTGGAAAAGGATGTCAAAGATAAAAAAAACAAGTTTTCTTTGAACAGAAAGTCCTAGAGTGAGCGATGAAACGGTTAATGAATCCGACGATCAAGGTTTTATTTTATGTCGGCCCACACCTGATGCCTGTTACTCAAAGGTGGCTACTACGACACGGATGCAGACCTTGACAATTCCACAGCAAGTGTGTCACTTTCAAATTACAGATTCTGACATCACGAAGATCTCTGTGAGGTCGCCATCCAGAGAGTGGTCACAGACGGAGTAAGCGCACGGTTACCAACTCTTCATTGCAGGAAGTCGGGACTGGCTAGGGGGGGATATCGTACACTAACATGGCAGCTAGCGAAATCAGTTTTCTTTCATTATGCTACAGCGCGACAAGATGTATAAGCTAAGGCGCCCGCACGGTGAGACAGATAGCTATCAAGTCCAGTTTATAGTAGGTGCTGTGTCCCGTCCTCTGTGTACCTTAGCTTTCTCCTCGTTATTGTCGCGCTGTAACATAATGAACACGTACCAACTAGCCCTGTTCACTGTACTACAGTTTTGTTTATTGTGGCCGCCTCCTGAAATGGTACTCGAGCTAGCTACGTGCAGCTCGCAACACTTCCTCTTGTTGGATAATGTACTCGTAAATGTTCCCGCATTTCACGCGGAAGTTTAGCTAAAGTGGCTAAAGCCCCTCACAGCCTCCGCTAGACACTGCAACATTGCTTCGTGCGTGAGATTCGTGAAAACTCCGTGTTCCGTAGCGTGAAGCGCGTTGTTGGGCGTGAGTTGGATCACAAAACTTTCTAACTGGGCGGTCGGGAACAAATCAGGGACATAAAGCTGTCCCGATAGGAGCAGTGCGGAACTCGAGACGCCGCATAAAAAGTCAGCACAATCCCGCAAAGTCCGGGACGGTTGGTAACCCTAGGTAAGAGTAGCCCCTTCACAGGGCTTCCCCAACGTAACCTTCTCTCGGTAGAACCATTGAAGTCTGAGCCACACGGCAGAATAAGAGTTTCTATGATACGCCGGAGCTTCTCTTTTCCTGGAGCACCTCTCCGCGTGCACCCTCAGGAAAATGCACATAGGGGTGCGCTTATACTTGTGGGTTGACTATTAGTTGTGCTTTGACCCAATTAACGCGTATGCTTACAGTTGTAGAGATGGGTAAGGCAGGGCGTACTATATGAGAGTGGTTTGGACCGATTTACTATACGTATACTGTGCATAGACTGTGTCGAGTTAGTACGAATGATGAGTCGACAATAGCTAGCAGCATGAGCAAACGAAAGAAGCGCTGCGAATTTTTCGTTTACGGCGGCAAGGTCGATGATGTAGGCGGACGGTGCAGAACCGCCAACATGTCTGGTCTGCCTCTATGGGCGCACACTCGCACACTACGGCAGTCGCATTTCTCGCTCACCAGCGCGATCAAGGCGGTGATGTTCTGCATTCAACTGGCGAGGGTCTTAGTTGCTAAAGGCATTATCATCTTCAATATGACTACTCGCACTGTGGGGCGGAGGCCTCTGCCTTGTTTCACCAATGAGCCCGGTCCCGTGATTCCCAAGGCCACGTTATACCCGCAAACTTCTTAATCTCATCTGCCCACCTAACGTGCTGCCTGACCCCCGTGCGTCTGCTGTTTCTTGGAATCCAGTCTGTAACTCTTAATGACCAGGAGTCATCTTGCCTGCGTCCTACATGGCCAGCCGATGTCCACTTGTTCTTCTTGATTTCGTCTAAGATGTCCTTAACACCTGTACGCTCCCTGACCCACCATGCTCTCTTTTTTGTCCCTTGAGATTAGACCTATCATTTTCATTTCAATGGCTCGCTGCGTCGTCCTCAATTTAAGTTGAAGCGCCCTGGCTTCTGCTCCGTTTGTTAGGACAAGGTAAGAGGTAGCTGTTATATATCTTAATCTTGGGGGATAGTGGTAAACTACCATTCATGATTTGAGAATAGCTGCAAAAAGCGTTCCACCTTATTCTTATTATCCCTGTTAGGGCAGTGTCGTGCTTTAGCTCTGCGGTCACTACCTTTCCGAAGTAGACGTGTTCGTTTACCACTTCCAGTGCCTCGCTACTTATTGCTAAGTCGTCTTCACATCCGAGACTGTTGAAGAATACTCTAGTTGTCTGGATATTAATTTTCAAACCTACTGTTCTACTCTCCTTGTCCAATTCAGTCATAATTTGCAACGCGTTCTGCTTAAAAAGCTACCAAGGGGTTTCTTCGCATTCAGGCACATCGCGTTGCACGAGCTACAGGGGCTTGTCTAGGAAGCTAAATTGGTACCTTGCGTCCCATGTAGCGGGGCCAATGTAGCAGCTGATGACTTACGGGTGCGTGGGCAACGACAATGATTTGGCAGCTCCTCAAAAGTGCTGAGTTTGGATTCTGTTTGCGGTGTTGGCACTCCAAATATGGCTTACGTGACTTCGTGGATAAAGCCGTGAGAATGAGTTTACACCACGGCAGCGACAAGATTAAACTAGGGGCAATGAACGATCCGCGGTTGCAATATAGGACGGTAAAGGAGATAAGCCATGTCGGTGCTGGTGGTGCAAGATTACTTCGCAATCCGCAATTCATTGTATTTTTAACAGACTGCTCTTGCGCACTTGTGACGCAAGGTACCAGAAGTTTCGACGCAGCAATTTCCACCACCACTTCATTTAGCTACAAACTTACCACACCATCAGACGTTTAATAGAATATTGATCAACAAAACAATCATATGTGCTGCTAGCTTCATTTTCGCAGTGCTTCTTATGAAGATTTGTGTCAATAAAATGATGTTGATGCCTAGCGCTTGTTGTTGTGATTGCAAAAAAAAAAATGAAACAGTGGGTGATACCCACGAGAATTGGCTGTAAGCTAGCTAATCGCAGGTGCTCGCGCTTCCTTTATGGCTGGCGCTAGCTGCTAGTGACATAAAGAGGGGTTGTGAACAGCTTTTATTATTTTGATTAACATCCGTTCGATTTTCGAGTCATCAGTAATGGAGCTACCCCTAGGCTGAGCTGGTCACATCTGACACCTTATAACGAATTCGCAACTCAAATAATACATTTTTTAGGGGTGAAGCTCCTTAGGGTGTGGGTCTGTCCCTCCTCTGTAGTAGTAGTAGTAGTTGTAGTAGGTAGGTAGGTAGACACGTATAGTGGAATGTACCCACTCCACGTGATAAAGATGACGATGACGCAGTATAATGGAATGTACCCACTACACGTGATAACGATGGAGTATAAGCGCGTTCCAGTATAGTGGAATGTACCCACTACACGTGATAACGATGACGATGACGCTGATGACCATGAAGTGGGTTCACTTTCCGATATTTTAGGGGCGAAGCCCGTAGGGTGTGGGTCTTTTCCCTCCTCTGTAGTAGTAGTAGTAGTAGTAGTAGTAGTAGTAGTAGTAGTAGGTAGTAGCCACGTATAGTGGAATGTACCCACTCCACGTGATAAAGATGACGATGACGCAGTATAGTGGAATGTACCCACTACACGTGATAAAGTATAAGCGCGTTCCAGTATAGTGGAATGTACCCACTACACGTGATAACGATGACGATGACGCTGATGAGCATGAAGTATAAGCGCATTAAAGACCACACAATCTCTCTCTGCCATGCATGAAAACGATCGAGCTCCGCCCACTCATCATCATTCACTTCGTGCATATGGCGTGATTTTTTTGTGCTGTATAGTAGAAACACCCTTCACATAAAACAGAACTTTAAAAACATTAAAATGGCCTGCTTGAGAAAACTAACTTTCTTGAAATAATTACGTTTTCATTTGCTAGATCTATCGCTCATTGCAATGACATACGATGTCAGCATGACATCGTTTAATTTTTATGCTTTTTACTGCGACAGTTTACATGAAATTGATATGTGCTTCATGTTTTTTTTTGTTTTTTTTATATTGAGGTGCTTGAATTGTGATGTGCTCGGATCTTTCTTTTTTTCTGAGTTCACTCACATACCGGGACACATGTCTAGTCAGGGAACAACAGAATGTGTTGACGGGCTAACTGGTCTGAATCCATAGTGCTTTTTTAAACGCAAGACGACACCACAAAAAAGAAGACAGGACACAGCGCTGTGTCCTGTCTTCTTTCTTGTGGTGTCGTCTTCTTTCTTGTGGTGTCGTACATGAAGCCATAGTACTTTTTAGCGCAAAACGACACCACAAGAAAGAAGACATGACCACAAGAAAAACATGAATGTTGTTTTTTTTTTGCCTCATCTTGGTGGCTTGTAACATTGTTATGTGCATATGCCAGAAAAAATTATTATTATTATTATTATTATTATTATTATTATTATTATTATTATTATTATTATTATTATTATTATTACTGCATTACAAATTTCGGCGTTTTTTTTGGCCATTCATACACATTCCAGCCCAAATTTCAGTCCTAACGGTGCGCGCGGAAACTGCAATTTTTTAAATGAAAGCTCAGATGTGAAAGTCAATATCTACCAGCGTTGCGGAGTTGCCACTCCGGAATTGGAATGACTCCGGAATGATTCCACATTTTCACGACCTCGGAATGGAATAGGAATGGAATGGGAATGGAATTAAGCGCATTTTGCATGGAATGGAATGGGAATGGAATTACGTCTTTTTCCGAAAATAGAGCACGTTTTCGTCTACGCGCTGTTTTTCAAACTTCAGACATGAGTTAGTCAGAGCCTCGAATTTAAGAATAAAACAGTATTTTTAAAATGGCTTGGCTGATTACAAGCACGGTACATTTAAGCAACGCGGCTACTACGATTTTGTCCTTCTATAGACTGTGTTGCTGCGAAGTTTGTCTCTTTTCTTCGCGTAACCGCGGCTCTATGCCGTTGGTATCCGCCGTGCAGAACTACGGCAGCGGCATACCCCCCTTACGCCTTGTGATTTTTTTTTCCCTCGGCGGCGCCTTAGACGTCTGCTGTTTCCCCAACTCTTCACTTCTTTGTTTTTGCTTCTGTCGCTGCCGGCCACTCGGACGCATATTCGAAAAAGCGGTTCTCTAAGTTATGATGCGTATTGACGCTGGCGCGATGCTCGCGTTCACTGCAAGCTTTCGTGTACCCGCTTGCGCGCCGTCTCACCTCGTACTCCGAGTCCGAGTCCCGACGCGACGATTCGCACCGAAGAAAAGCTATGTTAGCTCTGTTCTAGGAAGGAGGGGGGGGGCTGGGTGGCGCCGGCGCCTGTTGGCGGCTAGAGAAGCACTACCACAACGTACTACCACACTGGCTCCTGCGCCCAGCGGCTCAATGCTTAGTCGTATTGGACCCCAGTTTTGTCAGCCTAAAAATACGCTATGTCGTCATTTTAGCATCAACACATTTAAGTTTAAACAATTGTAAAATATCACCATTCCCGTACTAATTCCCCTATGGGAATTAGTAGGGTGGTTGTACTGACCGAGATATGTCACCAAGCTACCATCGCGGGACCTTGGTAGCGTGTTTTGCGTACTTTTGCAGTTCTTAATGCTTATGATGACATCAGCTTTATGGGCCGTTAATTCTTAACTCGTTAAAACTATCAAGGTGCCTTTCCTACGTTGAAGAATTCCAGGAATGGAATTGAACTGCCCGGCCATTCCCGGAGTGGGAATGGGCTAAGTTTTTTCATTCCGAGGAATTGAAAGGAATGGAATCGCGGCAAGTTCTAATTACCCGCAATGGAATTGGAATGGAAGGGAGGCGGCCATTCCGCAACACTGATATCTACCGAGTTTTATTCCCTGTTTAGCTTTTCTGCTCGCCAGGCTGTTTTATTTTCATGCACAAGCAAACCGTTGGTTGGCAATATTGTCACGTGGTCGTGACGTCGACGAAGGCAACAGTCGTGTCAAAGGAGAAACTCTTTATTTGGCCGAACTTGTGGCCGTGAAACGTAAAGTCAGATTACAGCAATACACACTGGCACAGATAGCGGCGAACGGAGCGTCCGCCGTCGATCAACTGATCATCGTTGGAGCGCGCCGGCTTTTATACATCACGCGTCGAACATTCTAGCCTTATCACTGGTCGTCGCGCAAGCTCTGGAATAATCTTGAGTGTTCGCGTGCTGTGCGCAATGTTAACAAAACGATCTACTACAAACGTGAAGCTTCTCGAACACTGATGCGCGATCTGCGCCGAGCATTTCTCACAGACTTTGTGGGTTTAAACAGAGCACGTCAAAATAACGCGCGTGACAATATACACGCAGGAAAAAAAGTGTCTCATAAACATTCGCTATGAAAGTAAAAAAAATTCCTGCCCTCCTTCCTCCTCGAATTCGATATCAACAGCAAGCGAGCGCAATCATGTTAACACCCCCTGCACATTACCTGTAAGCGTGAGAAAACCAAATAATAATCGTCACCCACTCATGCGTGCGTCGCAAATTCAAGAATAAAAAAATGCGGCAGATTCCACGTACCTTGGGAATCGATGTTATGCGAAGCATGCGGATGGAAGGTGACTGTGTAGTAATGTTTTATTGAGCGAAACGTTAACAAATTACGCTAAAGATATGTACAAATGTTGTACGCCCAGACATATGTTCCACAGTCGCATATGTTTTGCATAACAAGTTGTTTACAGTTGCGTAACGATGCCAACAGCAACATGGGCAGTAGCAACACCAGAAGCGGTAAACTGATATATAGTGCTTGTGCTCGCGAGGATGGTAGCCCTGGACACTGCAACATATATCAACTTCAGTGGATGGCGCTTTACTATAATTGATGTTAACCCGGCGTGACGGCTGTATCATCGGAGTACATATCTAATGTTTATAAAATTGGATAGCCAGCACTGCAACGACCATTGACGTTTCACGAACATTAGGGTATATTCAAAAAGCAGTTTATATACCTGGCGTGGCTCTGTGGTAGAATGCTTGATTGCCACGCAGAATGTTTGGGCCCGATTCCTGTTGGGACCCTGACATTTATTATTTGCATTCGTCCCGTCAACGCTGCTGATGACGTCAGCTTTTACCGCTCTCGCGTTAATAGTACCAATGTATGTACTCGCCGTTCCTGGGTAGTCTAAACTGTCAATCACCTGTGGCACATACCTGCCCGTGGTATGTGCCACAGGGTTTGCCCGAAAGGGTTTGACGACGTACGCGACGGGATTGTCACATTATTCATGTCACGACCAGCGAGTCATATTCGTCAAACCATCTTATTCTCACATACTGATTTTGGTCTACCCTAAGTTAAAGGGGTAATCACGAGATCACCCAGACGTAGGCGGCTAGATAGATAGATAGATAGATAGATAGATAGATAGATAGATAGATAGATAGATAGATAGATAGATAGATAGATAGATAGATAGATAGATAGATAGATAGATACGCAGATAGAAAGGCTGAAAGTGCCTGCAGTACACAAAGAAATGCTTCGCACTTAAAAAAACGCAAGTAATGTAGCTGGCGCCTCTCGTCCGCGACACGGTGGATATATTTGCCACTAAATTTTTCAGGGCGCGCATACCTTGCATCTGACACACGCTCACGTGATTGTAAGCCGGAAGTAACCGCTTCGTTACATCCGTTATTTGAATTTTCAGTTAAACATGCAACAATAAATTTGCAGCTAGAGAAATGAAATGAACGGACGAAGAAAGCGTTCGCGGCGTTTTTTTAGGGGCGAAGCTCCTTAGGGCGTGGGTCTGTCCTTCCTCCGATGTTTGTAGCCACCTGTAGTTTCTGAAGTGCTCAATAGACGGCGTTAGTATGTCTGTATGTTAGTATGTCGTATGTCAGCGACGGCGGGAACAGGGGGGCATCAACCCCCCATAGTGGGAGACGCGAAGGGGGAAACAGGTTTGGGGAAGACAGGAGCAGGGGGTCACAGGAGCCAGTTTCCGCGAGGTGGTTTTGGGGATGGGAGGGAGCAAAACAGCGGCGTTTGCGCGAGCGGGTGACCGAGGCAGTGGCCAGGTGCAGGACAGTCCAGCAGAAAAGTCGCAGCACGTGATAATGGCCGGGGACTCGAATTTAGCTAGATGCGCAGAAGCAGTCAAGGAAAGGGTGAGAGGCGACAAACGAGTTTTAATAGGGACGTTCCCGGGACATAGGCTGGGATCAGTGATGAGACAAGCTAGCGCAAAACTCGCACCTAAAGCTAATGGACGTAACCTCGTGGTAATTGCGGGAGGTCTAAACGACGTCTTGAATGAAGAATCAGCCGAACTAGCGACCACAGTGGCGAAAGGGGGTCGATGACATGCGCGCCATTTCCCCTGAGGTGCAGATAGTGGTATGCACAATACCGGAGGTACCGGTGCGTGACGGCAACCTACAAAGAGCGGTTGTCGACGCAAACAAAGAGATATGGCAGATGAGTCGAGAGAAAGGCATCGAGGTAGTGGAAATAAACAGAGAGGTGCACAGGTGGGGTGGTTTTCGAAGAGACGGAATACACTTCAATAGGAGGCTTGGTCATGAGGTGGGTTGGCGAATTGCAGGACACGCAGTAGCTTTTTTGGGGGGCACGCGGGCCCTTCGGTGTCCAGGGTAGCGTGTAATGAGGACAACAACCAGGGGGACTCTGTGACTGGTACTATAGCGAAAAACCGGAGAAAAGGTAAAAGAAGGGAGAAGGCGCGTGTCGCAATTGGTTACATTAACATGCAGGGTGGCAGAAAAAAAGGCAAAATGGTTAGAGATTGAGGGACAGTTAAACAAGGAACAGATAGGTGTTTATGCGGTTACAGAAACACACATTAGAAGAGCCACCACATACTGACAATTATATTTGGGAAGGATGCAACAGGATCATATCAGAAAGGAGAGGTGGGGGTGTCGGAATGCTAATTCATAGCAGAGCAAAATGGTATAGAGTGAAGCAAACGTGTTCAGAGCACCTATGGGTTTCGGGCACAGTAGGTGGAAAGAAAACGTGGCTAGGTGTAGCTTACTTGTGGACGGGGAATAACTGCAGAGAAAAGAGTCTGGAGATAGTGAAATGCATAAGCACCGATATTAAAGAATTTGGTCATGATGCCGAAATAATCCTTCTAGGAGACATGAATGCTCACATACATAACCTTGACCGATATTCAGACTCCAATGGCAAGTTATTGCTAGATCTCTGCGAGCAACATAGTCTGGAAATAGTTAACGCCGGGCCTAAGTGTGAGGGACAGATCACGTGGGAAGTCGGAAATAGGCAATCGAGCATTGATTATTGTCTTATGACAGAAGGAGTCTATGACAAACTTAGAGAGATGAGAATAGACGAGGAAGGCATTAACAGCTTGGGTAGTGATCATAAACGCATAACATTACAAATGGGATATAAAACTGGAAATAAGAACCTAGAATCAAATATTGGCAGCTCGTATTTAAATGAGAAACAAATAACAAATATAGCCGCAAGAGTCGAGGAAGAAGTAGACAAACTGCCAGGCAAAGACTGGAAGTATAGTGAGCTGCTACATGTAATCACGAATGAAATAGAAAAAGAGAAGAAAACTATTTCTTGGAAAGGAAAGAGAAAGCCAAAAAAGTTGGTCTAACAAAGAAATCCGGGATGCGATCGAGAAGCGACGTGAGGCATCACGGCAGCACAGACAGGCAAAAAAGGAGAAGCGGCCACAGGATGAAGTCAACCAAGTATGGGAAATATATTTAGAGCAAACATCCATTGTGCAGAAATTAGTCGAGGCAAAAATTAAAGGCGAAAGTTATCGCTGGATGACAGAGATTCGCGAAAAGAAGAAGGCCGCGCCTAGGATATTTTGGAGCCACCTAAAAGCGCTAGGTAGGAAGTCTGTCACAATGCAACAACATATGGTAGATGAAGGTGGAAATCAATTGGAAGGGTATGAAGCGCTAGGTTACATCCGAAAGGTAACAGCCGATTCGTTTAAAAAGGTCGCCCAGGGGATTCCCCCCGGTGAGTAAAAGTATGCAGAAGAGTACAACCGAGGAAGATGTAGTACTTGGAGAATTTCAATTGGAAGAAGGCCGAAGGAAAAATTCCTAAGCGCACTACTCCGGGCTTAGATGGGGTTCCCGTCAGCCTCATTAACGAACTAGGACATAGCACTAAAGAAGCACTGCTGAAAGCCGTAGAAAAGTGCTTACAGGAGAGGGAAATACCAGACAGTTGGCGGAAAAGTAGAATGAACTTAATCTATAAAGGCAGGGAGAAAAGGATAACATTCGCTCGTATAGACCGCTAACCATTACATCGGTGCTATACCGGCTGGCGATGCAGGCAGTAAAATTAAAAATAGAAACGTGGTTAGAGCAAAATGATATTTTGGGAGAACTCCAGAATGGATTCCGAATCGACAGGCGGTTAGACGATAACCTGTTTGTTCTTGCACAGTGTATAGAAATATCAAAAATAGAAAAACAGGCCCTTATACGTAGCTTATCTAAACATCACCGGGGCATATGACAACGTTAATCAGGAAATTTTGTGGGATATATTGAAGGAAGTTGGCATAGGTGACGACTGTATACAGCTTTTGAGGGAAATTATTTACCGAGAAAATACAGTTTGTGTAGAATGGGAAGGAATAAGCAGCAAGGACAGCGTTGACATTAGCAAGGGGCTGAGACAGGGATGTTCTTTGTCCCCGCTGTTATTCATGCTGTACATGGTGAGGATGGAAAAGACGCTAGAAGGTAGCAACATTGGATTTAATCTGTCACACAAACAGGCAGGCGCGATGGTTGAGCGGAAGCTTCCAGGTCTATTTTATGCTGATGATATTGTCTTATTTGCGGACAGTCAAGATGATATACAGCGGCTGGCAGATATCTGCGGAAGGGAAGGCGAGGCTCTAGGACTAGGTTTTAGTGCAACAAAATGTGGATTGATGGTATTCAATGATCACGAAGACCATGCGGTCTTAATACAGGGCCAAGAAATACCGAGGGTAAGCGAGTACAAGTACCTCGGAGTGTGGGTAAATGAGGGGGGGATAGATATATGGAGGTACAAGAGAAAGCATCGGTAACAAAGGGAAAAAAGGAATGCTGCAATCATGAAACACAGAGCGTTATGGGGATACAATAGGTACGAGGTGCTTCGAGGGCTATGGAAGGGTGTGATGGTTCCGGGGCTTACATTTGGGAACTCAGTGGTGTGCATGAAGTCAGAGGTGCAATCAGGAATGGATGTAAATCAAAGGACTGTGGGACGCCTCGCGTTGGGCGCTCACGGGAAGACGACAAATGAGGCTGTAAAGGGTCATATGGGATGGACAGGTTTTGAAGTGAGGGAAGCTCAGAGCAAAATTAGATTTGAAGAGAGGCTGAGGAAAATGAAGGAGAGTAGATGGGCAGGGAAGGTTTTCAGGTATTAGTATAGAAAAAAGCGTCGACACGCAGTGGAGAAAAAGAACTAGGAGGCTCACCAGTAAATATACGGCTAGCAGTGTGGGCAACATAGCAACAAGGAGCATTAAGCGAAAAGTCAGAGAGGCGGAGAGGACTTATTGGATGACAGCGATGGAAAAGAAGCCGGCTCTCAGTGACTACCGAAAGGGAAAAAACGAAATAAGGAGGGAGAGGTTTTATGATAATTCAAGGGGAAGCGCTTTACTGTTTGAAGCAAGGTCGGGTTGCCTTAGAACGCGTAGCTATAAAGCGAGATTCTGTAACGAAGAAGAACAATGTACATGCTGTGGGGGAACTAAGGAAACGTTGGAACATGTACTGATTGAATGTGGCGATATCCACCCAGATATACGTGTGGGCACGAGTCTACTTGAAGCCTTGGGTTTTAGGGACAACAATGGAAAGCTGAACACGTCCGCGATAGAAATAAGTAAGAGACGGTTAGAGTATTGGTGGCAGAAAAGTAGAGATAAAGGACAAAAAATGAAGAATGGGGAAAAATAAGGTCATTCTGCCTTAACCCTTTGTGCGGCAGTGGGAGACATACGTCCCACTTTTCCGTCTACAGAAAAAAATTTCTCCCACATCACCTGTTGCAATTAGCGCAACATTAAGTCACTCATATCTTACCTAAGTCTTTGTAATCTCGAAAAAATTCATTTACCACGCTTTCGAAGGGCGGATGTAGTGTTACAATAGCGTTGAATTTCGGCAATTTTTTTTTATCGCTTCTGAATTTTCCTTTTCTTGAGATACATACAACCTACCAATCTAAATGCCGGGTAATTTCCTCTTTTTCTGGTTTTTGAGAGAGGCGATCTTAGCTTCCAGTCATCACGTGTTTTTGTAAATTTGCGAAATAAGTTGACCGCTAAATGGATCTGACCAATCTCCTGCAAAATTATGCCGCTAATCCCGTAGCGCAATTGCGGATATTAATGCGTGGAAATATTTTTCTTGACATCATATACTTCTTGAAATGTAGGCACATGTTCAGGGATAACATCTGTACTCGACAATTTCGACAGCAAAAGCAAGGACAGCCAAATGGACGAAAAAAAAAGTGGTTGATGCATGCGGTGAAGTAAGCTTTACAGGAACATACCACAGCGCTTTGAAGGCTCAATAGACGCCACTGCAGGCGGCCTTCTCCTGCTGAAATGAGGTCCGCACAACTTTTCTCTTCACAACTTTAGAAGTGATACTCTGTGCCACTTGCTTCGGCCGTTTCATCCCAAAATTCCCGTTGATGCAATCGCGAGATGGTGCCTTCATGAGGCAGTGGGACAGTGTTTTCCCACTTTTTGAAAACACTCTCATGAGTCAGTGGGACATATATGTCCCAGTTTTTTTCAGTAAACTACTGGTTTGATTTTGATGAAATTTGTTTCATACTATTTCTTTCTAGTTTATATCAATAAAGCACAGCCGGTTTTTACATCACCATGTCAAAAATATAGCACGACCTACAAAGGGTTAAGAGGCAGAATGACCTTATGACCTTACATAGATTTAATCAATGTAGATAAGGCATTAGGCCAACATAAAAAAGAAAGTTTTTTTCGAGCCTGGTGGCAGACATGTCACCGCCCCGTTATAAAGGGGACGCTCATAGCATTCATCCATCCATTTCTGAAGTGCTCACTAGATGGCGTTAGTATGTCTACATGTAAAAGTTTTAATATGAATCTGGTTCTTGGATGACGCGAGTTGGCGCGCCTCTCAATGGATGCGTGCGATCGTTCGAGATGGTTCGATTTAGTGCGACGGCGTACCGCCAGAAACACCTACCACTTTAGAGAACGGAAACTGTACCTTTGGCTGTAGTACGGAAATAAGGGCAGCGGCGGCGTACTGAACTGCAATACCGCGAGGAGAGATGGCGCTGCAAGTACTATCATCATCATTGGACAAGCGCATTTTTTGCTGCTCGTTCGCGCGGGTCGCGCTACTGCGCTGCTCGCTCCCTGTAGTATTTTGTTTTTTCTCGTAGCTAAATCGCGGTTCGCGTGTCTAGTTATCGCCAGGTGACCAAACAGGCCTCGACTGGCAAAAACAACGACAATCAAGTAAGGTTTGCATCGTTTATTGCGAGTGCCCAAGCCGGTACAAGCGATGTATACAGTCAGGTCCAAACAAAACAAGTCACTCATACATATCGAAAGCTTTCAACCCATGTGTAAAGACTCTTGAAAGCCGACAAACATGTGCATATAACTGAACACCGAGATCGCTGAACAAACGTCGCTCTCGTGCTGCGGCGTCCGAGTTTATTAATAGCGTAGCTTTATGACAAGGGCAGTGTGGGTGCTTGCCAGGTTCTGTTCGTATCGATGTGAGTGCATGGTGTGGAATCGGAAACGTGCGCTGCGCCGACAGATAGTTGGCGCAATGAGAGCAATTTAGTTTTGCTAAATTTGTTACGTAAACAGTCGCGGATGAGTACAATTCTGCATCTTTATTGCTCTGCGCTGTCACCTTGAATGCGTAAATTAAGCAATGTCACGTTGTGTCCACAGGGTAGGCACGAATTTTAAATTCTCGGCCGCGAGCCCATACCATAGGTATTATGTATTTTAGGTGTTAAGTGCAAGAAAATATTTCAGGCTTGTTCTGTTCCTCGTTACAGTTCCGTTACACAGTTTATACAGCTAGAATTTCTTGGCGCAAGTAGTAATCTGACTGCTGAGTATGGAGCAAATGCTAAAGCAAGAGAGATATAAGGTGAGTGCTTACAGATTCAACAAGCATAATTCTAAGAAAATAAGCTATATGTATGCATTGTACATCTTTGTTTGTGCTCGCGCAGAACACTAAACAATTGCTCTGTATCGCATAGGCATGTCGATAAAGCTTGAGCACTCTCTTGCAAGCAAACATTCACAAATTAACTGGTGGGGCATGATGTGAACATTGTTACTGGAGAGCGCGCACTGATTACGGGAAAAAAGTGAGAACGCGACATGAGCGCTCACTTTCAACAAAAGTTAAATCAAGGAAAACGGAAGAAAATCACATAGAGAGTACCACACATACGTTACTGCGCAGAAAATATAACTGAACGATATAGGTCATACGTTACTTCAAAGCCTGACAACATGGCGAGGTGATAAAACATATCTGCTGAGACCTGCAAGGCGCTAGGCAAGTGTGGCCCAGAAAAGATACTTCTTCATCTGTTAGTGCCAGTGACGTCTGGCTCACACATCTATGATCATCTTTTCTGATATGGAACGCCTCACAAATTTCTCTCGTAATCTTGTCCGACTGACGGAACAACACCGCGGTGCCTGTGAAATCCGCAGAGCACCCGCAGTCCCTGCAATGCATGCCAAGGTGGGTGGGAAACGCAGGAACATTAACTGCGTTCCTGTGTTCATTAAGGCGATGATTCAGACGTCTCGCCAACCTAAACGCGGCCACATGACAACGGGACGCTGTACACGACTCCCAAGGCGCAAGGAACGTGTCTGTAGGTGTGGTTAGTGGTGCATACTGGACTTGTCCTAGACTCAATGTGTCTGCGCACAGCCGGGCATATGTCATGCACCTTGTGTTCCGCAGAAAAAAAACGCCTTCACCTCATGCCTTCTCTCTTCCTCCCGTTGTCAATGCGCACTCTCCAGTAACGATGAATACATACCAACTCGCCTATTTTTTCTTTTATGATGATGTGAACCTGTGCCAATTCTGGATGAATAAAGGTCATATATATGAAATAGTTGATATTGTGTCCTTTACTTTTTTCTATATATTTGTGCTTGGAAGCTGAAGTATGTTTTCTCAATGTGAAACGAATGAGCGATAATAAACAGGTCATAAATAAGAGGCACACAGGACCAGCGCTCAGCTTTCGACCGAGGTTAATTCAAAAAACATGAAAGTTTATAATGATAACCAGGAAGGGCGATAATATACGTTGCTATCGCCTCTGGGGCTAGGCAGCTGAGTCTGCATTGGTGCATGGCCATGATGTGGTGTTTATGATGAGGTCTTGACACTTCTGTTATCGTGTGAATGCATTACCAATGTTATCACGCTTGCTGCTTGCCGTCATGTTTTTTCAATAAACCTCAGTTGAAAGTTCAGCGCCGGTCCTGTAGGCCTCTTATTTACGTCCCCATTTTTTAGCGCTTGTTCGTTTCACATCAAGTATGAAGCAACTTGCCAAAACACACGTCTTGCTATGTTTTCACCCAGCTACTTTTATAGGCTGCGGATTGAAATATGTAAAATCTTGCAGTGTGGCTGTGGATAAATCAAGTACATGCGTGTTTTAAATACCTCTTCGATTTCCTAGGTTTTCTTCATAACAAAAGTGCACAGACTTTCACTTCATAGTGGTAGGCACGATAACTGTGACACATTAATTTGATCAAACAGCCGAAGTAGGAGTGCTCAAACAAATTTGGGACGTTTCTCTGCTATATGCAGAAAAAAAGAAACACTACCACATATAATGAACACTATCAAGACAACGTAAACATGCTTGGTGAATCTCTGCTGCAAAAGGTGCTCGTCACGTTTACAATTTCTTTATTAGCTGTAATTAATTTGAACGATTTCATTGAACACATGTGCAAAGGCCAATGTAATCGAGCACAGCCTCGTAAAGTTTAGGCGCACTATTTGGTAAACTTCTATTATATAAACACGGTTATTTAAGGCAAAACAGTTTTAAGCGTAGTTTGTAAACTTTCAGAAGTCACAACTAAATGTCGGAAAGACTTAATTTCCCTCACTACTGTGATGTTCATCTTGTAATGTAATATATAATTTGATTCACATGTAAACCATGATATTATAATGAGTCAGACAGTAGTGGGCAACTTCAGATTGATTCTGACTGCCTGAGGTTTAAACATACTCAGTTGTAGCATTGAAGACAAGACTGCTTGTTGAAACACATGCTCCAGCGACACCTCATGTTCACAAGTTTTTCGCATTCTTCAAGCTTCCGTCTTTCCCTGAACTTCAGACGCAAATCTAAGCACACAAGCGTTCTTGCCTTTCACCCCCATTAAAATGTGACCACCGTGGCTGGGAATAAAACCTGTTTCGTTGAGCTCAGCAGCCACGTAATGTAACTAATGCACGAAGCTAGTGTTCAATTTCAATGCTATTGCGATGCTTGTGGACAATAGTAAGCACCCCTCCATGATGTCTGGTAAACCATTCACATATATAGCATTGCAAGTGTGAGGTTCAAGATGACCTGTTGTAGCAGATGTTCACATGTTTCACCGCACTAGCAGAGTGGACATTCGGAGGTAGTCATCCTGTCGTTGCATGGCAGTCCTGGAAAAACAAGTAATGACATCACCATTGATAAGCATAACCATAATCAATGGATATAAATTTTGCAAAGGTAAATGTATAAACATAGTGAACTAGTAAACAGCAGTTCGTTATATAGATGTAAACGTACCTTATAATGCATGTTGTATCACTTGGGGTAGATTTTTTTGCCAGGCATGTCATGTAGTAGATGCATTCCCATTGCATACAGCTGTTCCCTTGTCAGGCCGGGAGGCTATGGCAGAAAATAAAAACAATATTTCTGATTATAGTGACGGTTTCTTCATCACACTAAAGTGAAAGTACACTTATAATTATGCGAAACATTTGTTGCGCTAAATGTGTGGTAAAAAAAAAAACTGCCAACGTGGCTTCTCAAATGCGACTGCGGCGAACTATAGTATGTTTTTTGCTCTGATGTGCGGGCTAGCTAAGAAGATACATGCGAGGCGTTAGTGATCTATTTGCCTTCTTTTTTTGCAGCGGCCTGGTTTGTGTTATCAAACGATAAACATCCGGAATGCACTTATATTGCCTCAGCAACTCGCTCCCCACTTGAAGCCACGCCGTAAGGAACGCACGTTTTCTCGGCGACAGAATATGACACGTTGAAAAATTTAATATTGCAATGCGTTGCTTCCGTGCGACGCCCAACGAAGTCATTGGTACAATACTGAAGCAATGGATTTTTACTCACCGGTCCGTATATTCTCGGGCTTGAAACGGGTGTTGATCCGGAGAAAGCTTCAACGGTTCCATCGTTCCCCCCGAAGTCAGCTGAATGCGCTTCGCGAAAGCATTCGAACGAGTCAAAATGAACAGAACGAAAGCGAATGTGTCGGCTGGCAGTGGCTCGAAACATTTACAGCGAAACGCAACAGCGCGAGGCCCATCCGAATGCACCGCGAACCGTTACCTGCCGTTAGCCGCTCTATATATTGAAATGAGGATAATGATGTCGATAGCCTGCTGACAACTACGAGTCAGCTGGAGCAAAAACTATTACAAAAGATTATTGACTCGTTACATGGCACGGCAGAACTACTTAGTATAAACAGCAATTTGTTTTATTTGGGTGTAGCATTACGCAAAGAAGTAGTCTTCGGTTATTTGAAGAATATCCAGAATTGAAAATTTGGCCCCGACCAGGGCGCCCTTACAGGAAAGTGCAATAGCGCGAATGGCGGCGCGCAGGCGACCATAACGCGGAGGTTAGTAGATCCACTCCCGGTGTTTGAAGCCGAAACGCGCCGCGGTTGATTTTTTCGCCCTGTGCGGCGGTTTGTAGAACTTGAGAGTCTCCGGGGCCTGGTCAGGGGGCGGAAACTCCCTATACATCCCATGTGTCGCGCTCTCGGATGCTGATACGCAGCGGCAGCGCCGCTTTTACTACTGGCGGCTGCCGGGCATCCAACTAGAAATAAATCACAAACAGAACATTTCTTTCATGACGTCACTGGTGAGGTCACCAAGTAGAGGAAAAGGGCGCAAAACTGAGAGGAGGAGGGTTGCCGCGGAAGCTCTCCTTTCCCACTTCGCATGCAAGCGGGATGTGTTCGTGCCCTCTTTCAGGTCCGCTGGCTGCTTGGGCGACGCGGCCATTCGTAAAATTTCGTTAACATTTTGGAAAATTTAGTTCGTGTGTTTTGAAGCGGCGAAACTTAAGCGGACCGATTTCTCAGTAAGACAAAACTCCATCGACACAAATAAAATAAATTTTTTATAGCATGTTTCGTATAAAAAAACAGACATACGCGTAGTGTCAAAGTGTCAATCTATAAAAGCAGCTTTAACTCATAACTGAAATATGGACATAATGAGCAAAGAGTGGACCCATAATATCCGAACCAATGCGAAAATTATCAACAATCACGAGCAGGACACGTCGTGTTTGACTCAATCACGCTTGTTATGACGGCGCACATATTTTTCTCACAGAATTTGACTACCAAAGGAGGCAGAAATTCAGAGGAACAGAAAGGCTTGAAGCGATGAGAAGTTCTTCAAGAAAGAACGTCGCTGAAAACAATGTTCAGGCAAGTGGAATTGTCTTCGTCAGGGCAGCAGCGTTGCCTTGACGAAGAAAAGTTCACTTGTCAAAACGTTGGCTCCAGCGACATTTCCTCTAACGATTTCTAGAAGCATTCAGTCCACCGCATGTATTTCAGTGGCAGTATTAGAAGTACCACAAAGCTTCAAACTGGCTACATGAATTTCATGAACAGGAAGGAGCCTAAAATTGCTTCACATGATTTGAGCTACATGCCAAAAGTAAAAGATGAAAAGCTATGTAGCCGAGCCAACACCCATTCAAGCCTTTCATTAAACGTGTTTTGCCGACACCGGGTAGGTTGTCGTCTTGACCATTAGTCTAGCGACACTGCGCTTATGTCAGTACAGTCAGGCTTGCAGAGAACTGGGTTTACTCATGTAGTCATGCAAAATTAATAACTGCTGAAATAATGGGCCCAAATACTTGTGCTCACCCGTTGCCACTGGGAAACCTGAAAAACCTACACGGAACTGGAAATCCCCGGGTTAACACACCGCAGAGCTGCGAAAAACATGTGACGCCTGATTTAGCCATCTTCGTCTTATGCATGGTTGACTTGCTCGGCGTAGCTCACCGCGGCTTCCGTTCTCTGCACGCCACAACTTTCTGTCTTATCTTTCCCGTACTTGGCACGCCAACTGAGCAAGATAACTGAGCGCGATCCAGCGTGTGATATCACTGAGCGAGTGGCAAGGAGGACCTGAGGCAAGCGGTACGAATTCAAGTCAACCACTTCCCGCGCTTCGCCTGATTCAAAATTCATAAAATAAGGAACAAAACAAGACAAATGAGCGAAATAAGAGTTGTTTACAGTGAAATCAAATTTCTGTATTTGTAAAAACTTGCGAAAGCAAATAAATGCGAAGATCCACATCAACCTCACTTCGATCAACCAGATCTTAGGATGCCCACCAACCGCTATGAGCGTGCATGTTCCTTGAAACCGAAACTAGCGCTGAGTTTCCGGGGCCTGGCCTGGTACCGCTAGGGGGTGTTATAATACTAAAAGGCGCTCGCTGTTGGCGCGCTTTCTCTTTCGCTCGGAGTCGCCTGATGGAAGACAAGGCTGCGGAGCGGAGGGCACGGAAGGCGGCGGCAGCCCGCGCTCGCAGGCAGAATCCCGAGGCCCGCGAGGCCGAGGCTTCTCGGCAGGCTGCGCGGCGGCGGCGCGAAGACCCTGCCGTTCGCGAACGTGAGGCAGCGGCACTGCGGCGGCGGCGCAAAGATCCTGCTGTTCGAGAACGAGAAGCGGAAGCGGCAGGGCTGCGGCGCGAAGCGGATCTTCAAAATGTGAGGAACAGGGGAATCGGCGCGAGAGCGCGAGTATCGACAGGCAGATCCCGAGGCTGTGAGAGCTTCGCCCCATCATCATCATTCACCCGTTGGATATGCTGTGACTTTTTTCTTCTTTTTTTTTTAAGGGCCCTGACCATGGTCAGTGAAAACGGGGTTGTTTGGTAGCGACAACATGGTAGGGCCTGCTCCAACAATTTTTCGCCAGAGTGCACCTGTGATAAAAAATACTTCACGCCTGTATCACGGCTAAAATCGGTATAGCTCACTGTCGTCGCTAATCGGGAGTGAAATTAGGATTTGGCTGTTATATATCGGAGCATTTTATTTGGGCTTGAATGGGCTACGCAAGACAAGTCTAAATGGCAGCGAATGAACGATGTAGCAATATTTTGTGACAACATAAACACTATGTTGTGATTTCGTCGGGGTCGTCCATTGTTTCGTGGGCGTAATGATGATGACTAGACTTGATGAGCGAACAGGCGCGCTGTCTTGGACTGTCGGCAGCGTTTTAATGCGATAGCGTTAAAGAGCTCGTTTCGCAGAAATTCCCGCCGTCGGCGTCGGCATCGTTGGTTGTGAGCGAAATATCATCATCTTGTGCGTGACCCAAAAATCGAGAAAGATGCAAATAAAATAATAAAATAAATAATAAAAATTTGCGGGTCCGAATGAGGATCGAACCCGGGTCGTCTGCGTGACAAGCAGGTGTTCTACCACGCAGCCACGCTTCTGCTTGTGATTACATATAAAATAACTTGTTCTGCTTGGAATTGCAGTGAAAATAACTTTCATGCTTTGCAAACACGCGCGTCCTGTATACAGGCGTCACAATACAACATGTAATATCGCAGTAATATTGCGTGGTACAAGCGTGCATAGCCATCGGGCGTCAGAAGATTTGAATATCATAACGACATTGTGGTTCAAAGCCGTGTACCCATTACAAAAGGCACACACGTTACTGTGCGTATTCCCTTAAGACCACGTAGTGGGTGCATAGCAACTTCGAAAACATTTACCGCGCATAATTGGTCGTGGTTTAAAGCATGCTGCGCATTACATAGTGTGCACTAAGGGGTTGAAGTACGGACTAGGGATACAGGATATCGCTATCGCGTTCAACTCTTAAAGGCGAAGTTTAAAGGTCCCCCAATTTTTTCTTTTTTCCTGGCATCTATTGAAGGCCTGCAAAAATGGCTCAGCTCTTCTTCTCCGCTTCTTAGCTGGCTTTAAACCGACCGTTGAGATCACTTTTTCTGTTTCAAGGAAAAAATCGGCGCTCAATAACATCATTTCTTTGTTTTCCATTCCAAATTTGAAGTACAGCACCTTGAAGCGTAAGAAGGACATGATACTCTAACGCAAAACTCGGAAAGGAACACTAACGGACAGGCAGGAGTAGGAAATTCAGCATCTTACTCTTTCCATTCGAGTTTTGCCTTACAACGTCATGTCGTTCAATGAGTGTCAACTCGCCCCCTCCCCCCCCCTTCCCCCACTAAAAAAATTGTGGAGCGAAAGCACGGAAACACGGCAACTAGGTCACAAATTAAACAGTGTGGATTCGCCCGCGATGGTTGTTTTGGTGACGACTGTTCACGCAGCGCTGCTTTAGTAGATCTGGCTCAGTTTGATTTAAACAGGTGCAGGATTCGGCTCATGTTCGTTTCGAAACTCCCTTTTTTGAGTGCACAGTAAAATCAGGAATCGCCCCCTTTTGATTGCAAACGCTTTAACTGTGGAAGTCACTTAGCCGTGATTTAAGTTCCCGTGAATTTAGCCCAATTTCCGTTTCTGGATTTTGCTCTTTTAGAAAAAAAAAACAAAAAAAAAACGCCTCGTATAGTACAGAAGGCCGCAAGTAAAATTTCATGTAAGTCTTTAGTGGATAGGTTAAGGGAAGGCATGCTAACACAGGCGTGACCAATGCGATACGATCAGACGACTACTGCCTGCTAGATAACGGCTGAGTTTTGTCATTAGGTGGTTAACTTTTTTTTGCGCAGTGTTTGTGTTTTGCTGCATTGATTGCGAATGTTCTCATTTGTGTCATTGCTTAAATGTGTCAATTCCCACACAAACGTCAGTTTCGTCAATATGATCAACGTTTCTAACGTTACAAAAAAAGAACTGAAGACAGCGACGAAAGACGTACAAAAAACCACGCATCTCCACGAAGTGAATCATGGCGAATGGGCGAAGCACCTGGGGATCGTTCGGTGTCCATAGAATGTGAATTGAGTGACATGAAGTGTTTATAGAAATGTAAATTTATTTCGCCTTCCAGTCATCTAAGGCAATTTAAGGAGTTGGAAAATTGCTGAAATGGAGGATATGCCTCGAAAGTGAATGCAAGAACCCGCCATTTTACCGGTGGCAAGATACCATTTTAATATGGGTAATTTGTTGGGACATATAGTGCTCGACGTGTGCCTTCGTGTTACAGGTTTTCTTGAGAAGCCTCACGATCTAGGCGCATTTCAGTAGAGATCAACTCATCAATACTCTTTTCGGTGGGTCATTTTCGCCGGGAACAGCGATCTCTTTCCTTTTAAAGCCTATGTCTAGGTTGAAGTCTTTTGTAAAACCTTTGTAGGGGCCCTCTCGCGTATTTTCAAGGCAGCGTACATTGTGCTGTGCCGTACCAGTGATGTTCCGTCCTGGACAGAAGAATTCCCTTTCCGAGGCCCGAAAATTCCCTATTTCCGGCATTTTTCCCCGCACACATCGCCAAAAATCCCCGCATATTTCCCTGCACAAAAAAAGTTTATATATATATAGTGTTCGACGTGTTTCAGGCTCTTCCCATCGCTTTCTCTTCTTTCCTGCCCAACTCAAAGCATCGCCTCTGAGATCGGCTTTTAATACTACGAAGGAGCTACCTTGGAGCTCGCTTTAAGCGGTATGCGATGCGGAAGGAATGCTGTACATGCTCATGCACACGGCCATTGCATAAGAAGAAAAGTTTATTATTGTCTTTTTTTTTGTTACTGAGTGACGTGGCGTACATTAATGTGCCTAGCAGACGCTCTGTATCTATATGCACCACATTTTGTACAAAAAGCACGTTAACTTTTCAAGAATGGTAACTAAATATTGTGAAATAAAACAAGCTTTTGTGGTGGTATTAACGTTTTATTGACTTTATTAGGAACGGTTCTGCAAACTACCGTAAAGAAAAAAAAATAAATAAATGTGAAGTGACTAGAATATGTATTGACTGGGAAACCTTTCAATTGACCGCAGAACTTTTTGTGTGCCTCGAATTGTGAAAAAAAGGAAGGTATTTAAAATAGATAAAGCTAGGATCACAGCACAATGACTAGAACATGTCAGCCCTCTTGGGCAAAACCGAAAAACCGACATCTTCGGCGGATTGTTCATCTTCTGCTTTAGTTCACTCGAGCAGTCAGTCAAATCAATGTCATCAATGTTTCTGCGTTGAATTATCCCAAGAAAGACTATGGTCCTTAAAAACGAACCTTAGAGGCTGTGTTTTGGCGCGCTACATGCGCCAGAAACGATTGCGACATGGGAAAGCCTCATGTCCAGTCTTCTGATCGTTATAAAAAAAAGTTCACCGCCCCTAAAAATGCCCTCCAATATCGCGAAGATTCCCTTTTTCCCTTTCGTCCAAAATGACTGTCGAAAATTCCCTGAAAAAGGGAAAATTCCCTGCACGGAACATCAATGTGCCGTACCGTGCCGTGCGCAGGGATGCCAAACGGATGGACAAGCCTCGCCCCTAAGGTGCTTCGCCCCTAAAACATATCAGCGCAAACTAACAACTGTTTAATACGTAGATCAACATGCTCATTACGTAGGACGAACGAGAATGTGTCATACAATAAAACACTTGCATTGCTTTTCCTAAAACAGATGCGTGTAGCGAGTATATCTTACCCGTGTCGTCGTATTCATGATCTTCTGCGTCTGCAATCGTAGGTAAGAAAATATTTGTCATCTCCTGATTAAAAGGATATTTAAAAAATAGAGACAGTTACAAATCCTGACCTACAAGCCGGTTGCAAGTTTCTCTACTGTTTTTCAAATACACGATGTCTGGTTGGCGTGTTTACACACTAAATTAATTGATTTAATAATATTAAACATTCTAGCCCATGAGGTGACGTGTGGACAGTCATAGCGATTCATCTAACAGCTATAAAGAGGGTCTTTTTTAATCGGGCCAATTTATTGCAGAAAATATTCCAGTCCTCAACGAATATGGTACAGGGAAGAACAGCTGAACACAGACACATCTCAGTCATTATTGGTGAACGCGGGCTTTCGCGACACTAGCCTCACGAACAACGTCAGTAATAGTAAATGCATTGGATTCCATGGGGTTTCTTTCAGATAACGCAAACTGCAAAATTAGGTGCGCGTAGAGACGGTGATGCCATTGGAAACAGCCACAGAGAGCTACCATTCATGGCGACTCGCATTGAAAGTGCGGGGAGTGGTATGTAAGTTGAAAGGAAGTGCGAGACATTCTGCGACCCTCTTCAGCATGGAGCTATGACCTGACAAGAGGCACATCATTCGCCTTAAACACTTGTTTCCCGCTTGCTTCCACCAAACTGCCCTCCTGCCTCAGCACGCTCCCTGCTGCACCTAACCACAATTGTTTCTTTTATTTTGCGATACCACAGCACCAGTGGCGTAGCCAGGAATTTTGTTCGGGGGGGCTCGCATGTCAAACAATATATATATATATATATATATATATATATATATATATATACATATATATATATATATATATATATAGCATTTTAAAGGATGTTGTCTTAGTTGCACGATGGCGCTCTTACAGCCCAAAGTCTGTTAAAAACTGTGATCTAATGCAATGCAGAGTTTTTTTTTTCCTTTACACTTCTCATCGTTCACAGCACCTGTCCGGTGAAACGTGCCCGCTTGCCATTGCGGAGGAAACAAAAGTCTTTTACATAGGGGCTGCCCAAGTGAACTAACGAAAGTCTATGCAACTCTGGAAACGCAGTTTATTTTTTGAGACCCATTCGCAAAAGTGCACGTTGTTTAAGTGTCATTCTAGTACTACCGAAACTTCGCGCTTAATTCTACTGACATGACGTTGCTGCATCACACGTTTCCTAAGAAGAAGGCCCTCATAATTTTCGTCTCCAGCTGTTCACCTTGAACAATAGTTCCACCAGGATCTATCACGCACCGCAATCGTCATGTATTTTTGCATGATTACTGGAAATAAATCTTACTACGACATTGGAATATGAAAGCTTCATGTGGGAAAGTTCGTATACTTACGTTACAATCAATAGATCATTTAAGTTGAGTTATGTGAAGAAGCCATTTAGAAAACACAAATTTCTTACTGAAGATGTAAATTATAATAGAAAATAATGCACTAAATTTAATCTTGACTATATTTTGATGTGCATTTGCATGCTCCTGTTTTTCCGGTCGTGTTTGGAAATACATCTACATAATCGATCGAGCAGAATTCACTACAAACGTCACAATTATCTGAGTTTCGAGAAGCTAATTGATCAAAATCTGTCGAAAACGCTGATCGAACCAATTTCTCATGCTGTGTGCGCGTGTTGTTTTACCCGTTATACTTCGCACTGTTAGAATAAGCTCGCCCGCGAAATCTTCCAGCTTACAATTGAAGAAAACAATAACGAAGGGCAGCGTTACGTCTAGCAGCCTTACATATATAACAGCTTTCTCAGACACAGTGATCGAGTTTACCTTCTGGTAGTGCACATTGTAACGCAAAAATACGTGAGTTTGTCTACCACCCAGACAGTTTTATCCACCTTTCCACATGACGTCCCACTAAAAATATACTGCTACGCTTTCTTAAAAAGAGCAACTAATAGCATTGATTTGCATGTAAACTAAGCGAGCGTTCACACTGATTGCAAACCTTAATAATGCGTGCTGCATGTATTGCTGAGATGAACTGCCGGTGAGCGAAATTATGACCTGTTTCTCTGACCGCAGACGAGACTAGAACCACAAGTGAAATGTAAAATTTCCTTTGGAATGTAGGATGCTACCTGATGCTACATAGACGACGCGATGTTTTGCGAACGAGCCCCTATCATACTGCTTCGTTTCCAGAGTTGTATAGACATCCATTCACGTGCTTTATGAGATATTAACGTCTTACGCACGCCCATTCAACACCACTTATCCCAGAACAATACGCTACTGAGTCGCGAGACAACGTAGCTCACATAGACAGCTGTGGTTTTATGGAATACACATTAAATATAGATTTTTGTTGACCTTGTGATGCTCGCATTTATAAAAGAGAAAAAAATACAAAGCAAACAAAATTTTCAAAGCGCAAGCCGCCGCGGTGGTACAGTAGTTACGGTGCTCGACTGCTGACGCGGATGATGTGGGTTCCATCCCGGCCGCGGCGGTGGCATATTTATGGAGACGAAATGCTTGAGGCCACTGTAAGTGCGCGAGCCTCCTTGATTTAAGTGCTTGTTAAGGAACTCAAGCCGTAGAAATTTTCGTGGACCTCCACTACGAAGTGCCTGATAACCGTACCTTGGTTTTGGGCGCGTCAAACTCTACAAAGTATTATTCCTAGTAGTATTACAAAACGCCGGGCTAACTGAGCTCGAAATGACAGCGCGGTGGAAATGGAACTATTCTAGCCAGATCATACATATGTGGAGCTTTTCTTTTAAAAAAAGGCAAATCCGCTTTAACTGAAACTGAAAAAAACGCAGTTTTTTGCTATGGACAATATGGTCGGGCCAGCTCCAACATTTTTTTCTCGAGTGCGCTCATACCAAAATACCTCAAATCTATATTGCGGCTAAAATCTGTGTAGCGTACTACCGTCAGTATTCAACAGTAAAATTTGTATTTGGCTTTTAGAGATTCTAACATTTCATTTGGGCTTGACTTAGCTCGTAAAAGAAGTCTAAATCGCAGCAAATGAACGATACAGATATTTTGCGACAACATTAACCGCATGCTTGTGCTTCCGCCGGTGCCGCCTTTTGTGGCATTTGCGTAACGACGATAACTAGACCTGTAGAACTAGTGGTCCTACCAGGGAAAATGCGTACCATTCTGGACTGCCAGCAGCGTTTTGTCGTTCTTGGCATCTTGAGGGCCTTCAGAAAAACGCTTGGTTGTTTGTTTGTTTGTTCGTTTATATATTTGGTTGTTTCTAGCCTGAAAACTGTTTCAGCTCTTCTTGATGTTCTTCTTAGCTCATTTGATTTCAAGCCGTTTCGGATCACTTCTCCTTCAAGGAATAAAGCGGTGCCCAATATCTTCATTTCAGTTGTCTTCTATTTCAAATATACCATCTTGGAGTGAAAGAAGGTCATGATATGCAGCGCAAAGTTTTTCGAATGAAAGCAATATAGGAAAGCTACTATGAGCCAAATGAAACAGATTGGACCCGG
This sequence comes from Rhipicephalus appendiculatus, assembly GCA_030522465.1. NCBI lineage: Eukaryota > Metazoa > Arthropoda > Arachnida > Ixodida > Ixodidae > Rhipicephalus > Rhipicephalus appendiculatus. Next base: position 9,130 of record JALIZH010025776.1, on the reverse strand, counting down.
TCACGTTGGTTGTTTTCGTCGTGTTTGTTGAAGCAGCACTGATTTAATGGATCTGATTCAGTTTAATCCAAGCAGATAAAGGATTTCGCTGATTTTTTATACTTCAAAACTGCCTGTTTGAGTACACGTTACGATGAGGAATTGTCCCATTTTGATTACAATTCGTTTAAAAGAGAAATATACTTTGGCACGTTTTACGCTCCCGTAAAATTTAGCCGTTTTCTGATTTGGTTAGTACTGACACGATTTTGGAACATCGCAAAAGGGACATTTTTTGTTTCCTTGGTATGCAATGTCAACGCTCTCCACACAGCGGAGTCAGACAACACGTATGAAATATTTTATGTGATTTTAAAGTTTTCATCGCTGAGCATCTGCAAGCCAGCTCTATTGCAATGGACAATATCCCGACGAGTCAACTCAGTTCTGAGTTCGCGAGCTCTGCGTCAGTCATGCAGCCTAAATCGCAGAAATCACTGCCAGGATCACTGGACGGCAATTAACTCGTCATTGTTTACGTGCACCACGAGCAGCTGACAGATTTTCTGTTGGTACATCGCCAGTTGATGTCTTCCCGTTACGTCACACTGCTCTGATACGTCACTGAGAAGCCGCCCCCTCGATACCGAAACCGAAATTGCTGTTTTATGGTAGCGGTATTAAAAAAATATCCAACGCAATCGCATGCAATACGACATTCTTTATAGGTTTCTCGACACTAGTGCTTTCATTTAGAGCAACAATCCGAAAATTCTTAAAATTCGTGTCAGTACTCCTTTAAGAAAAAAAAAACGACACATATATAGCACAAGACAGTCATCATGCTTTGGCCGAAAGAGGCCTGTTCGAAGCACTATCACCGTTAGAAGGAAGTAATTTTGGCAAAGCCGGATTGCTAGTACATTATAGTCTCCTTAGCAGCGTTGTCGGTGTGGATTCGCTTCTCGGACAGGGGAAAAAAATATTTTGGTTTGTTCCAAAGATTGACCTAAAAAATGTCAGCTCCCTGGCAACACTGAATACATCAGAGTAATTTTGAGGTCAGAGTGGTCATTCAGGGAGTGAATCAAAGGTGCTCTCCCCCCACCCTAACTTATCCACTGGGGGGATGCAACCCCCGCTGATCGGCGTACCCTAGCAGCCCAATTTAGTAGATACCTTTTTGTTCTAAGAATATATTGCATTGCCGGGACAAAACACGCGGCCCGCGGACCCCTTGATGGCGGCTTGCTCCTTGAGACAGAATAGCCTTCCGAGTTTGCTAAATAGTATTGGCATTATTTTCTTGTCTACTACGTATAAAAGCTCTTTGTTCAGAAGCTACACGAGGCGGGACTGGTCTCTAGTGTTTTGTGCGTGTGCGCGATGCACCCCATGAGCTCATGATAAGTTTCAACATCACCGTGAAACGAAAACTCTGTATTTCACAATTGGCGTCCAGATTTTAGTCATACTGAAAATCAGTATCCATATGTTTTTCGAGACCTGACGTCAAATACCCTTCTGAAATGACCCATGCAGGAAAGGATTTCTTTATTCTTTCAAGAGCCAACGTTTGGTAACATTTTGATTGAAACTCTCCCCCCCCTCCCCCCCCCCCTCCCCCCCCCTCCCCCCCTCCCCCCCCCCCCCGGAATCCACCATCTTCACTGTCCTCCCAGCGCTTGTGGGATTGAATTTCGTTACTGCGGTCCGCTAGTTAAGGTTTGTTGGAGGTCCCTTCTATATATCTTATTCCAGAGCGTCGTGTGTGTCAACAATAGTTACTTTTTCGCGGTGACTCAGCTAAAATGGCAATACAAGGCACTACGCCTTCTTTTGCAGAATATTTCTTACGGTATCATGTGCTGCATAGGCAGGTACAGGACCGCCAGGGTCCGCAATATTCACACCAAGGTGTCTTTTCGACTTCGAAAAGCAATTTCAGAAAAAAATCCTGGATGATTTCCGGCGCAGCTAGCTCTTTTGGTCGGCGATACATCACGATACGAAAAAATTTCGAGGGGGGGGGGCTGAAGCCCCATAAGCCCCCCCCCCCCCCTGGCTACGCCCCTGCACAGCACATCACCCGAGAAGCATGATTAGATCTAATCGTGTTTGGCCATTCCACACTTGGCTTTGACTTCGGCGAAATAATTTACCCCTTGGAGTATCCCGATAAAGGCTGTCGTAATGAAAACGAACAAATAACATTCGCAATTAATGACATCAATAAAACAGTGAAGTTTACAGTTCATTGTCTGATTAATACAGAGATACACAACTTATCCAATAGTTCCACGGCGAGGGGTGGCGAGAAAATAATAATATCTTTGGTTTTACGCCCCAAAACAACGATATGATTATGAGAGACGCCATAATGGACAGCGCCGGAAATTTCGACCATCTGGCGTTCTTTAACGTTTATTGACATAGCACAGTACACAGGCCTCTAGCTTTCGGCCTCCATCAAAATAGCACGCTGAATTGCAATGACGGCAACATTCCCTCTGTTTACGCACGCTGCTTGCGCTATCTATTCGCACGTACAGGCGTGAGCAAAAGTGTGCAGACCACGGGGATCGCGTCGCCGAATGCATCGACGCGCCATCTAACGACGTGACGCCTGCTGCGGTGCGCATGCGCGTCCCGTCGTATCAGTTGGCCTCTCATGCCGCTCTGTCTGAAGCGGTTACGGCGCTCGTAGCCAAAACGACAACTGGGTGTCGCCTTGTTTGCTCCACAGAATCTGTGCCGTTCCTTTACTTAGCGGCTGCGACGGGACCGGTTCAAGCGCCGGGCTCACGTCGTTTTTTACACCAGTTGATTAGCCTAACTAAGCATAGCTAGCATAGTTAACACTAATTATAATTATTAGTGATTAATGTGTGTGTGACATCGAAGCCCACCCGAGGTACTCTATTTTGTGTGCTTGGCTTCATCAGGTTATGCGGTACTAGCTATGCTTTCTTCGGCTAATCAACCGGTGTAGAAAACGACGCTAGCGCGGCGCTTGAACCGGCCACGTCGCAGCCGTTACGTAAATGAACGGCACAGATTCTATGGAGCAAAGAAAGCGACACACAGTTGTCGTTTTGGCTACGAGCGCCGTAAGCGCGTCAGACAGAGTGGCATGAGAGGCCAACTGATACGACGGGACACGCATGCGCACCGCAGCAGGCGTCACGTCGCTAGATGGCTCGTCAATGCATTCGGCCACGCGATCCCGTGGTCTGCACACTTTTGCTCACGCCTGTACATAGTCAATCCCTGTTCTTTCATTGCTTCAGTTGTGAACAAGGTCGCCGTACGGACCCGAAACGTCTGTGTTATATTTTTTTAAGTGTTTTTGGTCGGCGTCTTGCTTCTACCTTTTGACCACGCCACTATCTATTAGGTTAAAGCTTATCGCTCCAAGATCGAAGCTACTCCAGCCGCAGCCGTCATTCATAAACGCGAACAACACGTAGAAGTAACCGAACTTTAATGAAACACTATCTTCATAGCATTTGCGAAACCCAGCCAAAGAGAACCTTTGCTCGCGATGACTAGGCTTACAAGACTTGAATCTCAGCCATTTTTTTTCATCAATGCGAGCGTGATTCCTTGAAAATTGTATTAAATATCTGGCAGAGTATACCGCTAATTTATCGGATGCCAAGAGACTTCCAGACATGTAAACCGTCGTTACAAACTTGTGAAACGTCTCATAATAAAGGCTAGCTGCAAAAAATTTCTTGTTTAGAAATTGAACGAAGCGTAGAACTTCAACGCGTATTTTTCACAATATACCAGGCAAACCGCAAAAGGTTTGACGAATAACTAAAAAAAATGCCCCCCACCTCCCCCGAAGGGAATCGTGAGGAAATGCGCATGCATTTCGCGCGCGCTTCACTCCATTTATATATGCTGTTTGTGGTTCGAAGAAGGAAAAGGCGCCTAATTTCTGCAGCCCGGTCGGAAGCATGGCGCAGCGCCTGTTTTTTTTTTTTTGTTCTCTCTTTTTTTTTTTTTTTGATAGCGGCAGCTCCGCCGAGCTGCCACGATGCGAGCGCCCTCACGCACCAGAGCGCGCTCCTCCTCTCCACTTCTGCCATCGCCTTGAGAAGCGCCCAGCCAGCGAACGGTGGAGAGTGAGGCGCGAGCGGACGGGAGAGTGGGGCGCAGGGAGGAGAGAGAGCGAACGGCGAGAGAAGGAGCGGCGAAGCACTGCACCTATTCTCCTCCTCCGCGGACAACGCCGGACAACGCCGCCTGACATAGCGCGGCTAAGAAATGCATTCGCATTTAAAAGCTTCTACATCACACAACAGTCTAGCAAACTCGGCTCAGTGTGCCGAAAGCACGTTGAAGGTGGGCCGAGCGGGCGCTGGCCTAGCGTAGTGTGGAACCTTATCGCGCAATTTCACAAGATGCCTGGCAAAACGCAAAGGCTTTGGCAGATAACAAAGAGCTTCCACACCACAAGATAGACTCGCAAACTGAGCTCAGTGTGTCACAAGTACTTTACAAGTGCGCCTAGCGTAGTCAGGAGAAGCGGCGTTTCCGCAGCGCAATTCCGAGGTGTACAGGGGTGTTCAAAAATTTCCAGGGCACTATTCCTATGGCAGCGTGGCATGGAAACTTTTTAGCACCCCTGCACGTGACTATTATAGCACATCACGGTACGTACCGGGCGAAGGGACGACATGATACAAGAAAAATATACACAATCGCTAACCTATCAGCGCCTATATAAGTCACTTTTTGTTTTGTGTCGTCCTTTCACCCAGTGTGCGCTGCCACACGCTCTGTGGAGCAATTCACTAGCAAACCACTTGGCTAGATATAAATCTAGATAGGTACATGGCTAGATACAAAAGCACCCCCTGCGATTTTCACGCCCAAGATACATTGTTGCCTAGAGTTCCTACTATTTGGCATCTCTGCTGATCCTCTTATGTATATTTATCTTCTGCTGTTGCGAGAACAACCTATTTGTCCTTTAAATGTTGGCTAGCTAGCTGTCGAGAGAGAGTGTTTTAACAAGTCAGTAGTCGTCTCTTTATAAAAATGGCATTTCGATATTGCAATGAGCACATTATTCATTATGTTTCTAATCAAGCAATGTTAGTTTGCATGCCGTGATGAAAAAATGTTGAACATGGGTGTCGTTGGTGTTATCGTTCCGACTACACGTACATGTACATGTTTATACATGTACGTGTTGTAGATAAAACATGTACATGTGACTACACGTACATGTCTTATCGTTCCGACTGCGTACATGTGATGTAGGTCGTACTTGTCTTTGTGAAGGAAGTCGCCTTCCTTAGGAGCGTGTCAGTACGCCTTTTTTCGCTCTCCCTACCCCCAAAATCTGCGGAAAAGCGACAGCTGGGCAAAGGAGCAGGAAAAGAAAGGAGACGACGCGTCCAATCAGGCAGAGGTCTACCCCGCTATCTTAATAGCACTCTGCTCCACCTTTTGAATAAACTATGAGCATTATCAATAAGCCCTTTTATAGTCCTGTCGGCTAAGGCGTCTACAGCTCGGGAGCAGCGACACTCGGAAGGCGCATAGCAGAGACATTGCGCGAGCGTGTGTTCTTGGAAGCGACAATATGCACTAGTCGATGCCGTCATTGCCTCCTCTGCATAAGGCTTGAAGCGAAAAAACCTAGCGCGAATCGTGACACAGGGCCATGAAACCCCCAAGGATCCCTTATGCATACTCCTGACAGGACTCGAAGGCAAAAGCAGTCCTCTACTTCTTCTCAATCGATCTAGTGATCTTCCCCCCGCCTACTTACGAAAACTTTCTGCACCTAACGTGGTTTTGCATTGTCCACAGTATCGGAGGTATTGCAAACTTTCTGCACGTCACGTGGTTTTTCATTGCTTCCGTTATTGGCCCACCTTTGTTCAAGCGACGATGTGATGTGGTAGCGTCACCATGTGACATCATGGTGACGTCCCCATTTTCGTGATTTGTGGCGTCTTGATGACGTCATATGGTGATCACAGCACGTGATGATGATTTTTTGCATCACTCATGTTGACATCAATAATGTTTCCAAAAGCCTATTTTCTCGTTCGATGAGGCATCGAAGGATTTCCGCCTGAGAAGATGGCACACAGAAACATTGCGTGCCTTCTTTTCGTCCTGTGTCTCTCTTTTTTTTTTTTTTTTTTTTTCAGAGCGCGACGCGTAGGGACCCGTTCCTGCCTTGAGCGGCGTCGGCGTCGTCATAACCGGCGGAGCATACAAGGACGAAAGAGAGCGAACGCGGAGCGCAGCGAAGGATGATAGACGGTGATAGCGACGAGAGCGCGAGGAGGAGGAAATTAACAACAGTGGCGAGACGACAGCTTCCACGGCGGCCACCTGCGCTGCCACAGTAGTCGCGCCGTCGTGCAGTCGCCGATGACGTCGTAACTACGGTATGCGGCAAAAGGTTCAGCGATGCCATATACGGAAATAAAGCGCCTCGTGAACGGAGGAATGTTTGCGGCGCCCTCGAGGAATGCCCCCACGCGCTACCTTCCGCGGTTTCCCGGCGACGCAGTCGCGCTACGCTCCGTCTGCGGCGGTTGATGCGAAATGGGCCGCACGAAATTGTCGGCGCGCGTCATGCTACCCACGGCGTTGTACCTACATACAAAATACCATGCACCTATATTCAAAATAGTCTCCGCCAGGTAATTCTGAACAATGAGCGACGCAACCGGTGGAAGTGCGTCGTTTGCCGCTGCTGCTAAGCGCGCCGCCCGAGCTGGGGCGCCTCAATGTGCTCCTCGGGTACAGGGTGGAGACACTGCATTTCTGGGCGCCATATTGGTTCAAACGTTCCCATTTGCTGGAATTGCCTGGCATGCAGCCATGGGTCGCTTTCAGTGAAATGCACGGTAATTTGGCTCAGTTTATCACTTCTAACGTTAGGGTCTGCACATATATGATGTTAATAACCAATAGGTTAGGCACTACAGTTATTAAAAGCGAATCATTTCACGGCGAACCAAAGGCATTTGGAGCGTATCTATCGATCTATCCACCTAACAGGCAGTGTAGGTCTTCGTGCTCGCGCGGCCGATTGATTAACTTGATGTGTACCAAAATTGGTATATGACATAACAAGAGCATATGAAAAACATGAATGACCGGTCATTACATGAAAATCATGGCATGCCTGTCATTTAAGTGATGACATACATGTCCCGGTCATGCAGATCTAACTGCCGTTTGGTTAACTTGATGCACAGCAATATTCACGTGGCATGATAAGGGCGTATGACTGACATAAATGACCGGTCATAACATGAGAATCACGCTCAGCATTTGATATTCGTCATAACATACCCTGTCACCCTGTCATGGTGCCCTAGCGGCCGTTTTATTACCTTGATGGATACCAAAATTGGTCAGCCAGCGGTTAGCTTCGCGTTGTTTTGGCGGAAACAGGTTTTTACTTTTAATTTATTGAACTTGAATTTGCCGTAACGTTACAAACGGTAATGGGCTGGTCATAAAAAAAGTCAGTCATCACCTGGGGACTAATTAGGTTTTGCTTGCAACTTAGGTGACGTCGGTACAACAAAGGACACGCTATTTGATTTTCACTGGTTAGGACAGAGGACTGTAATGTACGTGAAGCATTTATCCCAGTATTATTTGACTGAGATATCCATACACTATCGCGCCCACCTACAGATTGGCGACGCTTCCTTGAAGAGCCACGGAAGGGGCCAGTTGGTTGTACATAGTGTAAAGTTTTGCGCGCTACAAGTAAAAAAAAATCGCTTAACACGTTTCCTTGACACAATACGAAAGCGTTTAGGGCCTCTTTAACAAAGTGAAACATGCATCTGTCGTAAACTTCCCTCTATGAACGCTTGTGCATGCAGACGCTGACGTCAGGGAAACGCTTGCTTAAATTACTAGATAATGAATGATATTTTTTCTACCTTCACAGTACAGTAGTCAGCAAGGATAACCTGCCTAGAAATTAATTTTATCACAATGTTTCACCATGACTTCGAATATCATCAGCATCACTGAAATTACAGAGCAACATACAGACTAAACATAGAAGCTTACCTTCACATACCGCATACATGACGTGTAAGGCTATAAGAAAGGGAAAAAATGCGAATTAGACAACAAAATTGAGAAAGCAAATCAACGCAAAAAAAATTCAGCCATGAAACACGAGAGCCATTTAGTTAGTACAAACAATGAAAGCAGAACATATTCGCTTTGGTAAAACACGCTGCATGCGCTGCAGTTCCAGGTGCGCGCTGTCGAGGTTATATCATACGGTGCTGTTAGTAAGGACAGTCAGATTACCTTGGATATTAAGAAACATCTGCAATGGCATTCGGCAAGTTGGCGAAGCATGATCGAATTTCTTTTCACAAGTGTAGGAAACAATGGACACAGCGAAAAACCGACATGAACGGAACACCACCGCACGCAAACAAGTTCAAAGCGGTGAAAACACAAATATTTTAGAGTCCCGGTCGAAATTTTGTAGACCACGGGACCGCGTGGCAAACAGCACCGCGGGCTGCTAGCGAAACTGGAGGGCGCGTACCGCGCACGCGCATCCTTTTAAATGCGAATGCATTTCTTAGTCGGGCTATGTCAGGCATCCGGCGTTGGCGTTGTCCGCGGCAGGTGTTATCTCTCCGCTCTCCACTCCCTCTCCCATATCAACAGCTGCGGGCGCGCGCGCCTATTCTCGCCCCTAGAAACCGGATCAGGTGGTGCGGGCGGGGTAGCGGAGAGTGAGTGGAGAGGAGGAGCGCGCTCTGGTGTGTGAGGGTGCTCGCATCGCGGGAGCTCGGCGGAGCTCCCCGCAAAAAAAAGGAAAAAAAGCAAAAAAAAAGAAAAAAAAAACACGCGCTGCGCCGTGCTCCCGACCGGGCTGCAGAAATTAGGCGCCTTTTTCCTTCTTCGAACCACAACCACCATATGTAAATGGAGTGAAGCGCGCGCGAAATGCATTCGCATTTCCTCACGATTCCCTTCGGGGAGGTGGGGGCATTTTTTTCACCTACCAGCCTCCTCGTTCGCTGGCTTCAAGTGCGCGGGCGGCGGAGCTCCAGAGAACGAGCAAGGTGTGACCTCTTCCGTCGCCGCGGATACACCAATGCTATCGTGATGAAATCGT
>JALIZH010025774.1:0-11821 GCA_030522465.1 Rhipicephalus appendiculatus | reverse complement strand
GCACATCTGCATAGCAGACCGAACGAAGAGCGCACGTGCAGCGATGTCCTCAAATGATACGTGCCACTGCGCAGATGTGGCACGCATCATTCATATCAGGACAATGTATCATCATATCATATATATAATACAAGGACACCACAAACGCTTCAGGGGTTTGTGGTGTCCTGACTTCCTTCTGGACTCACACGGACACTTTCATCTTGTGTCCGTGTTCGCACGCCCTGTTTCTTTTACGATGAATTCGCGCCAATTTTTGTCGAATACACGCCAAGCACCGCCTTTGGGGCCCCATGGAAAAAGCGACGAACGCGGTCTCCTGCTCGCGCATTGCGCACTGTCGTCCAATTGAGTGCCTTTAAATAACGACCACTCCTTGCCCACCCTTGAGACGCCTTATTCGTCCAGTTGGCTCTATCTGACGCTTGCCACACCTTCCGTCTAATCGGCGAAGTTCCAGCGGATAGGCAATCACGATACGACGTTTTCCCGAGCACAGGCTCATTGAGGTACGCGTCGGCACGTGTACTCCACCAGGCAAGCGCTTAATAACTTACGCGCAGTATCAGCTCCCTGTGGCCTTGCGTCGAGAGCGCTGCTTTACGAAGGTGTAGAGCGTTTCCCTCTCGCCCTGCGACGCGATCCATCGTGTTTCGCTAGGGTTCTACCATGGCCTCCGAGATGGCGGGCGCGCGGCGGGTTTTTCTCCGGCTGTCCCAATCGCACGGAGAGAGCGTATTTCCCGAGGTGGGCGTGGCCCTGTCTTTTCTCCGCACCGCTCCGCACTTACTTGGGATCGCAAAAGCTGCCGCGCTGTTGGCGCAGCTTGCATGTGGCGAGGAAAAAAATGGTTTTGCGCTTTGATGAACCTCGCGCTGATTTGGAAATGTCTGGTCAAGGTGTACGAGAGGCCAAGGCAATGCCGGGGCCTATCGATTCTCAAATGGGCTTTTAGGTTTGCGCCGCCTTTACTAGAGCACTTAGAAAAGCGATGCCTCTGCAAGAGATCCGCATGTGCGAGAAACTTACTATACTTCAAAATTTGCGGGCTGTATAGAATGGGGACGTAAGCGAAGGAGAAGAAAACAAAAGAACGATGATGAGGCTGGGCGTGATGACGCCCGGGGCTCGCGCTCGTCCTGCCGCTAAAGACCGATCAGTCGTTGCCGGGCCTTCGTACATTAAACGCGTTTTTCTTGTCGGCTACGTACGTGCTCTCTGAGGGCTTCGGCCGACCACTGGCAATGCCACCTAGAAAAATATCAGGCCTGCACACTGCCTCCGTGACGTCACGCGCCTTGACCAAGCCAGCGCGCACGAGAGGCTGTGAAGCCATTGCCACCAACGTCTTCCGTGAAAAGATAAAACGTTCGCAGCGAGTTTTACACATGTGCAAAAGTTTAATTTTGCCTTTTGCGTCAGGATTGGCGCTGGTTTAAGGAACGTATTATACTTTAATTAAATTTTTTCGGTGATTTATCCGTAAGCGATGTATTATTCCACTTAAAAATGAAAGATCATACGCTATTGAACGTGTTACCGATTTATAAGAGCAATGATTGATGGCCCAACAATGTGACGAAACAAAGTATATTTTATTCAATCTTTATTCCTTATTTACACACACACATGACACACTGTCCAGAACATGCACAGAAACTGTTCGTATTCATTTGCTAAACTTCTGCAGTTTTCTCTGACGAGTTCGCGCTTTTCTTTTGTAGTGCCGGTTCTTGGATCGGTGTACTTGGTAGTCGCCCTTAAACATTCCGGCTTGAAATGGAATTCACACACCTTACAACCATTTAAGCAGGTGATTTATCGCAAGCTTTCTGCTCCACAAGCCCCTTATTGACTAAGGTACACAACAGGGAGATATTTGTGTCTTCAGGCATCCAAATGCGGCTGAATAGCAGGAGTACATATTTCAAGAAAATAAGTTACGCAAAGGTGCTGGCGATACTGGTGCCTAATTATAATACCGCAAGAAAAATGGTAGGTGCAGCGGTAAGAAATACTACGTACTACATAACAGATGCACGACGCCACGCACCAGCCCTCCTTCCCTTTTCCTAACAAAGTAATCGCAGGTGTTACAACAAGCCTGCAGCGCTATGCGCAACTAGCGAAATGTTTACTGACCCTGAAGGAAAAACGCCTGTTCTGATAATATATTGCCACGCGCGTTTATTGCTTCATTTTGATGTGTTCGGGATGCGAGAGGCAGAACGTAAAACGCATCTCTCGCTCCGCTTGTGAAATCGGTTGAGCGGAACGTCATTTTTCAGCCAAGCAGACCGCGTCTCGGCAAACGTGCTCGTCAAAAAACGCGAAATATATGCAGTTCCCAGCATTATGTCGGGACGCTATGTTGTTGCGGGCTGAGCGTCAGCGACACTAAGCTAAAAGTGTCTAATGTCAAGGCTTGCGCTGACAAGTCAGAAGCATCATTTTACATAAAGAACCGAACATGTTAGAGCTGGTGCTTTTGAAACAAATCAAAAGCGTACCTTCGAATCACGCAGACAACGCATATCGATGTCATCCCGACGAACGGCACGCTCTCATTTCGCTTTTTGGTCGTCCTTGGGGAATGGAAACACTTGGACCTCCGGTACAAACCGGTGACAGTTGGGCCTGCAGCACTGCCCCATCGGGAAAGCTTGCAGGTGTACACTACGCGAACATTCAGCGAACGAAACACATCATATCAGCACGCAGCACTTCACAGACGCAGAAAAACATGGTCATTTTCATGCAGTCGCCAAAAGAAACACCAGCCCAAAACGACAGGCTTCGTCAGGCTTAGCAATCCTGCTCTCTCGAACGACGGGAGCATGCATTCGCACGTCTACTCGGCAGCAGACCAGGGGCAAAACTGAGAGACTTCAGAGGCCATGCCCGGATTAGTGAGCAGGCCTGAATTATTTTTCTAGGTGGCATTGCCACTGGCCCCCGAGCGCACAATAGATATGTTGATAATGTTGTCAGCTAGATTTAAGGCCTGCGACGGAAGCAGTCCGTTTGGAAGCAGTATCGCAAAAAGCAGGTATCGGTGCTTGCTTCCTTTGTGCATTTTTTCCTTCGGTGTAACAACATATAGCGAAATGAAAACACACGTACAGCAGCACTCAAATTTTCCATTAGGAATACTTTGTTTATATTTCCTTTATTAACAACTTGCAGGCACTTCGTTCTATACGGAATGCTTTGTACGGAATGAGTTTGTACGGCAGATTCTACTGAAACCGCAGCTTCTTGGGTGGCGTCTGAATCGTCAGGACATGGCCGCGTCGGGGTTGATGGATGACTTGCCAGAATGTTTGCAGAAACAAATGATGCGCAAATATCTTCACTGCGGAAATCTTCAGCGGCATTTTCCTCGCGTCCTTCTTTTGGTGCCCTGGTTGATGTCGGGGTTTTCTGATGAGAGACTGAAAACTGTCGCTCTAATTTACGCCTTATCTTAGGCGGAATAGGCTGCATGTAGCGTGGGTATTCGCTAAAAACGCTAGGCACAGCATCTGGCTTTAGGCGTCGCCGCTTATTGTGGAACTAGAGAAATCAGAGGGTCGACAAAGTGCAAACTGCAGACTAAACTGGTGTTAGAATTTTCATTCGGAACGAAATCCTCTCTTGATATAGCCTTTAGCCATGCCTGCCGATACGTCTCATTTCCCGGAAATTCATGAAAACTGATGCCAAGCTTCTTTTTTGCTATTCGACTTGCAGAAGGGTACGCAGCAGTATGCCAACTCCTGAAATTAAAGAGAAGACACAGGGCCTCACAGCATTTTCTCTAACAAAAAAAAAAAAGACAGCACTGACAGAGTTTCAATTATATAGCCGTAAGTAGTCTGCAACTTCAAATAATAAATCACTGCTATTGAATCAGACATTCATTTTCACTTCCACGCCAAAATTTTGTCTTCTTTACGCAGAACGCCAGAGACACAAGCACGCAAGATAAAAAACTGCGCAAACGCCGCAGCATGAGCGCGTTACAAAGAAATAAGGTCGAGCGCACGCTGGAGGGAACGCTAACTGAGCCGACCAACCTCGGGACTCGGCATCAGCAATCGTCATGCTCTCTCCTCGCGATGTCGCCGGCGCCATCAAGTCTGGCGGGAAAGCCGCGCTCGCATAGCGCACAATGCTTCGCACTCGCCCACGAGGCTTCCCCAGTTTCCCTTTCCAACTACCTCCCGTCGCGCCGCAGGGAGACAGGGTGGAGGTTGCAGGCGGTCGCCACACGTCTAGGCCGTGGTCTAGACTGAATGTCGCCGGTTCTGCGACGACCACGGAGTGGTTACAGGCGCGTTTTGTTCATTTGTGATCGATTGATTGATTTGGATGCAGTCGAGAGCACAGTAAATGAACACGACACCGATATTGTCATTGTGCTACCAAAACGTAAGCAAAATCCGGATGACGAAAAAGGAGGCGATGACAACTCAGGTACTTTCACTGTGAACGACGGGTGGAGTAAATGTAGGTTGGCTAATCGAAGGCCTCAACATATTCCGGCAAAATTATTTATTATCTTACTTCAGTGACATCACCAGGGCACTCAGTTATCTGGTGCGTAACCGTGCTTCGGTTGACCAACTCATAAATATCCGTACGCGATCAAATAGTTAAACGATGTGTCACGATAGGAGGGCAACATGATTCAACGATGAAAATTAGCCCAGTTTTTCACCCATACACGTCTCGAGAAAGGAAGAATGCTAGAACGCCCCTGTATATTTCTCAAATCAAAGTATTTCGCGCTGAGACAAAACGGACCGTAATGAAAAAAAACTTAATATGTGTTGACATGCGCGCAGCCAACTCAGTGAAAATCTGTACTCACTTTACATAAAGGAAACTACATTTCACTGTAGTACAAAAACAAGAGTAACAGCATAGTCAACTGCAATAGCGCGTAGAGGGTAACCTTGTGAGTATCATCATCATTAGACAACATGTATCTTGCATGTAGCACCAAGCTGCCACCAGGGCGCACGTACCTTAATATGTGTTCATACGCGCACAGCAAACTCAGTGAACATCTATACTAACTTTGCAGAACGGAAACTGTACCTTTCACTGTAGTACAAAAACAAGAGTAACATCATAGTCAACTGCAATAGCATGTAGAGGGTAACGTTGTGAGTATCATCACCATTAGACAAAATGTATCTTGCGTATAGCACCAAGCTGCCACCAGGGTGCACGTACCTTAATCTGTGTTAATACGCGCGCAGGAAACTCATTGAACATCTATACTCACTTTACAGAACGGAAACTGTACCTTTCACTGTAGCACAAAAATGAGGAAAATGGCAGCATAGTGAAGTACAATAGCGCGAAGAGGGTAACCTTGTGAGTATTATCATCCCCACTGCACAAAATGTATTTTGCGTGCAGCACCAAGCTTACTGCCAGGGTGCAGGTACCTTAATATCTATTGATGCACGCGCAGCCAAGCTCATTGAAGATCTATACCCACTTTACAGAACGGAAACTGTACCTTTGATTGTAGCACAAAAATTAGGACAATGGCAGCATAGTCAAATACAATAGCGCGAAGAGGGTAACCAAGGTAAATGTAACTGGTAGCGAAGCTTCCATAGAAGCCCATACGTTCAGAAAATGGCGTCTTATCAGCTGCCCATGGGGCTTAGCGCCATCTGTGTGAGGAGGGAACACTTCCGGCGGAAAAAAAATAAAGCGGATGTGACGCAATAGCTGGTGAACAAGTGACGTCATTTTGTAGGTTCTAGCGCGAAATTTGATCACAAATTAGTTTTCGTAGGCCCCTGATTGCTACGGACTCGCGCTAAGGCGATCACCAGCGAGTCCTTCACGAATGCGCTTCAAGTCAACGCCAGACAAACTAATATCGACTCATGACTAGATAGTGATGTTTAAGTGTACTACCGTTCAATTCGCCTCGGTTTCACTAGGAAACTTATTCTTAGAACTTTTATTCGGCGTTCGCGGCATCTTCCACAGATGGATTAAAGCAAACAGCAGTGTACCTTTCATATCTGCAGCGTTGCTTGTTTACTTCGCACATACGTAGGTTCCTTAGTGTACACATTGCTTGTGTTCTTCAGTTTTAACAAGAAGAAATGACGCTGAGTCCCGCCAAAATTATGACACTTCTGTTTTATTCAATGGTCACAATAACTCAATTCTATTACACTGCACACAATGAGCACCAAGTGAATAAGCACAAAAAGTGTGCGGACACTACGTGCGCTTTGTTTTGCCTCATGCTCCGATAAATTACCGTTACGTATGCGAATGCAGGTATGCGAATTGTAGCGCGATAGAACTTAGCGATCTGCTCACCGATAGCACGAATAACCGTAGGCACTGTGTGTTCAAGAAGAAAGCCGGGCCGCAGGAATATACTGGTGCATGAAAGTCCAGTGAGCACAGTCCTCCTAACCGTTGCCCTTATTGTTATCTAGCAGACATGGGTACCCAGGCATACGTGTGTTGCTACTGCATTTTTGCACAGCACATCCTTTCCGCAGGTACCGAGGCAAGCACTCGACGTTAAATGTTATCCGTCGTCCCGCTGCCCGTTGGACACTGTACTCACGACGTTCACGAACGATGCAACGCACGTCACAACTTGGCTCACAGCACAACTTAAATTTTCACCAAAAATAATTCAGAGAACGCAAGCAAGTGCGGAACACTAAAACACGTCAGGGGGTGTGTCATCACAGAAGAATTTTACGAGTGCGCGTTTCCATGCAGCGCAAGGGCTGCACTGAGTAATAAATGGCGTGCGCAGAGGGCGCTAAGAAAAAGATTTGTCGTAATAATAAAACACTGCCATAAATTATCTGCTGATTGCACCTACAGAATATTGTTGGGGAAATAAATGTCATTTGTAACACATAACGATTGCTTCGCCTTTGAATAAAACTTCATTTCTCGCTATTAGTGTTTGTTCCCTCCAAACATAGTCGCGCTGCAATCGCAGCTCCCATAACTCCCCATGCTGATGTCGCTGGCAATAGCTTCTGAACCGCTTTTCGCCCGAAGTTTCGCGACCTATTTGGATAGACCTTGGGTAACCTTGTGACTATTATCATCACCCTTGCACAAAACGGTACGCAGAGTTCTGTGACGTCCGCTTTAGTGATGGCAACCTTGGATTTTTGGTGTTCACGCGTGTTATATTTTGTTTGTTTCATTTTCTTTCGTTCACAGATGTTCACGCGAGGGCTTATCTTTCGCTGTTTTGGTGTGGCGTCATTGCCAACTATAAGATGCGGGTTTTCTTTTCAATAAACTTCAATTTTCAGTCAGCGCCTGTCACGTGTCTTCTTTGTATCCTGTTTTCCAATCGCAGAGCCTCGCCCGAGGTTTATACTCTTCACATATTCGCGTTCCTCAATTGTACCAGTTTGTTCTTCGTGAAAGGCCGCAATTGAATTAGTTCAATTGCTGGCTTTCACGAAGTTTATCTCAATCATGTTACAGGTAAACTGCTTCACACTTTCTGTCGGTGTCGTTCAGCTCGCCACTTCGAGGAAAGACATACCTGAATATCTGAACAAGACAGAGTGCTTATCGTTTTCCGACGGCACGACAACACGAACAGGTCATTACAAATAAAGCCTCTATATATCAAGATGAACTGCGTTTGCAACGAAATTCCTATCATGTAGGATTTCCTCGAGATGATTTCAAACTTGAAAGTACGTCGTGCAAAAGGTAGTGCGGATGCACTGACGTTGGATGTTGTCGGATGCTTCCCGCAACTTTACCTTCGTTATTATTGGGAATCAGGCAACGCAACGTAGCGCCAGCATACCTTTGAGACACAGCATTGACAGCGTAACTATGCGACAGCGCATCGTGCGTTGGTGTAATTACGCACCGCGATAGATGGACCGAGCAACCAAATAGTTGGCGACGTGTGGACTAGACTTGGAAGTGGCACGGCCCTGTAAACGACCGTTGTCTGGACTTCCGATGCACCGCCACATTCGCAGTTGATGAGGCTTTGACGTCCTCCTTCGACCTCGTACATGTGAACCTCCGACGTTTATAGTGGCCGGGGTGGGTCAGGTTGACCCTGACTTCCCGTAGTACTGCTGGGCCCGCACAATTTTTGCTGAGGTATATCGCAATCTGCCGCAGAGACGGCATATCCATTGTGGATTCCAATATTATGCAAACCCTGCAGTGATTATTGAAAACGACAGAAGTGCAACCATTCACCGTTCTTCCCTTCGACTTCGCGGAGCTCAAAAAAATTGAAGGGTCAGGAGGGCGCACGCTGTCCTGCTCGCTACCAATGAATGCACGACGATGATTAGGGCCAGGGCAGGAAAGGGAGACGTCAAAAGCGTCACGACTACTGAAGGCGGAATTCTCCACCTTCAAAGTAGGTGGATAATTCACACGAGTCGATTGGCACAGCGACTAAAGCATATACAGTGCTTACGCACGACGTGCCACCACTCCCGTGCTTCAAGCGTGTTTGACATGACTCCCTTCTTCCTCCTCGCGAATTTGTGCTCGTATCCAGTAAAAAGTCAAGATCGCGTTAGATCCAAATCTTATCAATCTTAACATATATTTATTGTCAATCTTATTAGGCCAATCTTATCAGGTATTATTCTGATAGGATTTATGGGGATGTAGAAGGCATTGATTCTTACGGTTACAAGATAATGACAGAACGCTGCTCCATCAGCTGAGAAGGACGTCGCACTCTGCAATTGACATATTAAACTCATCATTTTACCTCAAGTGTGTGTCTTTTGCAAGCGCAAGCTCTCACATTTTGTAGGATGCATTCTTGCATCACATTACTTGATGTTAGTGGGCGTTGGGGTGTCGCGACTTCTGTGTGTCTTTTCACGCCCTGTCCTTGCACATCTGCCCTTTGCAGCAACAAATGCAACCACCAGAATCAGCAGCGGGTTTTCCAGAGGCAGATGTTTTAATGTGTTATGAGACTGAGAAGCGAACTGCAACCGTCTTAGGAAAAGGTAAAGATAAAGACGGTCGAACTTTTCCAGGCAAAAATCAATCCTTCGCATTGAGCAAGGAAGACCGCGTTCCAGAGCACCTATTCAGAGACATCTCGGCAACCACTGAACAGTGCATAAATGACACAAAGGAATAGGACACCTACTGCACACAGGAAATTCCGTGCAGCATTGATTTTACCATTCTATGCAGGCACCTTACTCATGTAATGCCGAAGCAACCAGATGTTTTCCGCTCACCAGGCTGCAACAACTTTTTTTAGACACGTTTTGCAGCAAGAGCATCGGTTCTCACATTTCATTTGTCAAGAAGAACACAAAAAAATAGATCCAGAAGAAGTGCCAATGCCAGGAAAACAACGAAACTGACGGATTAAGTAAACATTGTGTTCTAAATCACCAGCATTCGTACTAGTCCCGCCGCAGAAGCTCTGGTTCCCCCCCCAAAAAGTTCTGTTAATGGCCACAGTCTCACTAATTGACCATAAAGTACCCTTTTACATTTTATTACACTTTGTTGTCTGTTTCCTTTTGTCTTACCTGTAATTAGCATAACAATTATTGCTGGGGATATTAACTGTCGAAACTACACTATGATTATGAGAGACGCCATTGTAGGGGACTCCAGGATGTTGTCAACCACCTTTGGTTCCTTAATGTGCACAAAAATCTAAGCACACGTGTCTCCACCCCATGAAAATGCGACCACTGGGCCAGCGATCAAGCCAACGTACTTGAGCTTAGCAGTGCCGCGCCGTATGTGCTAAGCTTCCAATACGAGCCTCGAGATGCAGCTCCGGGCCATACAACCAGCCGAGGAGGTGGCGGCCAGGCACTTTGCGCCCTTTCTGTCTGCTTCGTTCTTCCTGGGTTCGTCCGAGATTTGCGCACATGTCCTACAATAAGACATGCACCAGCTCGCCCAACAGGAAGTTATTCTAAGATACCTGATCAGCACAGAGGGCCCTTTCATGAATGTGTCTCATTCACCTTTGCAAATCAACGCTTGTGTGAACCCCTCATCGCTAGCTCAACGTTTGCGCTCTTTCTGTCTAGTTCGTTTTTCCTGTGTTCGTCCGAGATTTGCGCACATATCCTACAATAAGACATGCACCAGCTCGCCCAACAGGAAGTTATTCTAAGATACCTGATCAGCACAGAAGGGCCCTTTCATGAATGTGTCTCATTCACCTTTGCAAATCAACGTGAACTAGAGCTGTGCACGGGCCGCAATTTCGAGCCCGAGCCCGGCCCGGGCCCGCTGACAGCGTCGAAGGCCCGCCCGATCCCGACGCTAAAGGGCTGTGGGCCCGCCCGGCCCGGCCCGGCGTACAAAAACAAAAGTTCGGGCCCGGCCCGGTCCGGCCCGATCTTATGAAGTTTCGCTACGGATACAATATATCTATTTCCGATAATGAGGCATATTATTCAACATATCAAAGCCAAACAAACGCAATCGACACATGACGGTCACTATAAACACAAATTAGAAGTTGTGTATATATAACAAGCTATCCAACGATTCGGGCTTAGTGAAATGCGGCGCTCCTGCATCACATATCCAGCCAGACTAAACTTCCGTTCGCTCCTCCCTCTGGTAGCAGGAATTGCCAATATCTTTTTCGCAAGCGAGTAAGCTTGGAATATTTAGGCTGCTTGTTCTTTCTGGAGTTTAGTACCTCAGATGCAGGACAGGAGGATGATTCCATCGATAGATAATGAAGAAGCTCGTCTTGTGTGAACGGTAAATTATTGCTATTGTCGCTCTACTCATTAAATAATTCTAAGCATTGCTTTTCTGAAAGCAGGCTACTTTCCACAATTTTGTACACTCTTTTCCGAAAGTGAAGAAATAATGCGTGTTAAGCTTCATTCGGGCTTTTCACCTGGCCCGGCCCACCCGAATTAAAAAAATATAGCCCGAGCCCGGCCCGGGCCCGAGGTTAGAAGACGTCGGCTGACCCGAACTCGGCCCGCGGGCCGGGCCGGGCTCGGTCTTTCGGGCTACTCGGAGCCCGTGCACACCTCTAGTGTGAACCTCATCGCTAGATCAACGTTTGCGCCCTTTCTGTCTGCTTCGTTTTTCCTGGGTTCGTCCGAGATTTGCGCACATTTCCTACAATAAGACATGCACGAACTCGCCCAACGGGAAGTTATTCTACGATACCTGATCAGCACAGACGGCCCTTTCATGAATGTGTCTCATTCACCTTTGCAAATCAACGCTTGTGTGAACCTCATCGTTAGCTCAACGTTTGCGCCTTTTCTGTCTACTTCGTTTTTCATGCGTTCGTCCGAGATTTGCGCACATATCCTACAATAAGACATGCACCAGCTCGCCCAAGAGGAAATTCTTTTAAGATAATAAAAGTGCCCACCAGGCCAACATGATTTTTCTGCAAGAAGTGTTCAATTTACCTGTGCGTTGACAAGCAAAGTGATCTGCTTTCAAATTTTTCATGCCTCTTGAAATCTTTCAACTGTTTAATGAATCGCTCTCTTTTCAACTTTTGAACTTCTTATTCCTGGCTGCAACAAACGTGGAAATAATCAAATACTCATCAAATGTGCATGTATTGCTGTAAGTTTTTGTTTTGGTATTATTCGTTTGAACAATAAGTGCCTTCACAAATGATTTTCGGTTGACTGCGCTGCGAGACTGCCGGTGGAAATTAAAGGGTTAAGATGCTCTACTTCTTACCTGAAGGTCGCGGAACCGAATTCCGGCCATAGCGGCGGTATTTTCGATGGAAGCGAAAATTCTTGAGGCCAGTGCACTTTAGTTGCTTGTTAAAGAACCCCAGGTGGTC
>JALIZH010025773.1:0-36528 GCA_030522465.1 Rhipicephalus appendiculatus | reverse complement strand
TTTCATGAAGTAGGGAAGCACGCATTATGCGAACCAGAACAGTGTAGTAATATTGCCACGCGCGTTTCTTTTACTGTATTCGGTTTCCGCCCACAAAGACTATCAGCAGTACTCGGCGCAGACCGCGCCTTATTGTTCCAGAAGCTTCTACGTTGTAGTAGATCGTTTTGTTAAGATTGAACGCAAGACGGTAACACTCAAGATTATTCCAGAGCTTTGGCGACGACTAGTGATAAGGCTAGAATGTTCGACGCGTGATTTATAAAAAGCCGGCGCGCTCCAACGAAGTTCAGTTGATCGACGGCCGACGCTCTGTTAGCCGCTATCAGTGCCAGCGTTTATTGCTGTAATCTCACCTTCAGTTTACCGGCCACAAGTTCGGCCCAAATAAAGTGTTTCCTCTCGGACAACTGCCTACTGCCTTCGTCGACGTCACGACCACGTGACATCTGGTGGAGGTGCTGCTTCTTTCATGTACCGGACGCCCCCGTCAAGCCGTGAACCGAGCCCACTTCGCCAAGAAGACACCGACACCATCAGTGACGGTCGAGCCAGCCGCAGGCTGAAAGGACTACCGCGCAGCACGGACTACTGCTGGACAAGCCGAAAGCTACGGCGGCGAAGACGAAAGGCACGATGACCACAGCTGCGTCCCCTGCAACCATCGTGATGCAGCCACCCAGAGAGCCACCGACCTTCCACGCATCGCCTAGCGAAGACCCCGAGACATGGCTAGAGACTTACGAACGAGTCGCGACCTTTAACAACTGGGACTCCGAGGAAAAACTCCGCCGCGCATACTTCTACTTAGAAGACGCCGCGAGGACGTGGTTCGAAAACCGCGAAACCACGTTACAAACCTGGGATCTCTTTCGGACTACGTTCCTAAGTACCTTCACGAGCGTCGTCCGCAAGGAACGTGCCGCAACTATCCTGGAAACACGTGTGCAGCTTCCCAATGAAAAAATTGCCATCTACACGGAGGAAATGACGCGCTTGTTTCGCCACGCCGACCCCAACATGACTGAAGATAAGAAAGTGCGCTTCCTTATGAGGGGTGTGAAGCAAGAACTCTTCGCCGGATTAATCAGGAACCCGCCGAACACGGTCGCAGAATTCGCGTCCGAAGCCTCGACAATCGAGAAGACGCTCGAGATGCGCACACGGCAATACAACCGCAGCTTCTCGGTTTCAAGCTACGCCGACGTTCAAGCACTAGGAACCGTCGACGTGCGTGAGACGATCAGAGCGATCGTGCAAGAGGAGCTGCGAAAAATTCTACCTTCAGCGCAGCCTCAAGTGGATTCCATCGCTGACGTCGTGCGCCAAGAGATCCAGCAATCACTGGGCGTTCCGCAGCCTCCAGAGCCGCAGCTGCAAGCGATGAGCTATGCTGATGCAGCCCGCCATCACGCTCCTCCTCCACGTCCACGCCAAGACACCGCATCGCCGCAGTACCGTCACCAGGCATCGCCGCCACCGCCACTGATGCCATACCGCCCACCGACGCTATACCGCCCTCCTGCCGGCCAGCGCAACGCTCCGAGGAAGACTGATGTTTGGCGCGCCCCTGACCACCGCCCCCTCTGCTACCACTGCGGCGAGGCCGGCCACACCTACCGCCGTTGCCAGTACCGACAGATGGGCCTACGCGGTTTCGCCGTCAACGCGCCTCGTCCACAGCGGGGTGAACGACCGCAAGACATCGCCGACTACCTCGCAGGAGCTCAGTGGACGCCCCGACGACCTTCCCGCTCACCGTCACCCGGCCGCTACATGTCACCGCACCGCCGGCAGTACTCTGGCCCAAACCGGGGGCCGGTCACCTAGCCCGTACCCGGGAAACTAAGGGCAGCAACCGATGGAGGTGCGGTTGCTGTTCGACGAAATGCCGAAGATCCTCCGCGGCCGCCGACGATGACAACGCGACGAGACCTGCGCAACACGACGCGAAGCAGACGAAGTCCTGCCGACGAAACCTCGCGGACCGAAGAAAACCTGATGACGCAGCATGGAAGCACCACAACATTTCGACGCAGCCGTGATCCGACGCCGCGACCCAACCGCAACGCACGACGACGAACCAGCGACCTCGACGTAATATTCGACGGCCACAACGTCACCGCTCTCGTCGACACTGGAGCCGACTATTCCGTCGTCAGTGGGTCTTTCGCGACGAAGTTGAAGAAAGTAAAGACTGCTTGGCAAGGCCCTGAAATCAGGACCGCTGGGGGTCATCTAATAACGCCGGCCGGTGTCTGCACCGCAAGAGTCACCATCAATAACCGGACTTATCCCGCCAGCTTTCTAATTCTGCAGCAGTGCTCCAGGGATGTGATACTAGGGATGGACTTCCTAAGTCAACACGGCGCCGTCATCGACCTGAGGTCTGAGTCGATAACACTGACTTCAGAAAAAGCGTTGCCGCCCCACACGTCGCCAGAGAATAATGCCTTGAATGTAATAGAAGAGCAGGTCACCGTTCCGCCTCTTTCCAGCGTCGTCATTTCCGTCGGCACCGAAATACCCGCTAACCTTGAAGGCGTCGTCGAGGGCGATCAGCACCTGCTTGTGAACCGTCAGATTTGCGTCGCAAGAGGCATCACCGAGTTGCGCGACGGCAAAGCAAAGGTACTGCTGACAAACTTCAGCCAGGAATATAGGCACCTCAACATTGGTACGACGGTCGCCTACATCGAGAAATTCGTAGACACCAGCAATGCTTTCGCCCTCTCCGATACTGCCGAACATTCTTCGGCGAATCGAGGTCCCGAAACAGATTTCGACGTCAACCCCAGCCTCCCAAAGCAGAAGCAAGACCAGCTCAAAAATCTGCTCCTGCAATTCAAGGACTGCTTCTCATCGTCGTCAAGAATTCGACAGACCCCAGTCGCCAAACATCGTATCATAACCGAAGAAAGTGCCCGACCAGTCCGTCAGAGCCCGTATCGAATTTCGACGCGAGAACGCGAAGCTGTCAAGAAGCAAGTCGACGAAATGTTACGCGACGACATAATCCAGCCGTCCAACAGTCCCTGGGCGTCTCCCGTGGTGTTGGTGAAGAAGAAGGACGGGACGCTACGTTTCTGCGTCGACTATCGTCGTCTGAACAAGATCACGAAGAAGGACGTGTACCCCCTCCCACGGATAGACGACGCCCCTGGATCGACTCCACAACGCGAAGTACTTTTCGTCGATGGACCTGAAGACGGGCTACTGGCAAATCGAAGTCGATGAGAGAGACCGAGAAAAGACTGCCTTTATAACACCAGACGGCCTGTTCGAGTTTAAGGTCATGCCTTTCGGTCTTTGCTCGGCCCCCGCGACCTTCCAACGCGTTATGGATACTGTACTGGCCGGCTTGAAGTGGCAGACTTGCCTTGTGTACTTGGACGACGTCGTGGTGTTTTCCTCAAACTTCGACGAACACCTGCGGCGCCTTGAAGCTGTACTTCAAGCAATCAAGACCTCCGGACTCACTCTCAAGCCAGAGAAGTGCCGCTTCGCGTACGAAGAACTTTTGTTCTTGGGCCACGTGATAAGCAAATCCGGAGTACGCCCCCGACCCGCAAAAGACAACCGCCATCGCTGCTTTCCCGCCACCCACCGACAAGAAGGCTGTGCGTCGATTTCTCGGCTTGTGTGCCTATTACAGGCGGTTCGTTAAAAACTTCGCCCGCATCGCCGAGCCTCTCACTAACCTCACCAGGACCGACGTCGAGTTCAAGTGGGAAACGCCGCAGGAGGAAGCATTTCAAGAATTAAAACGACGCCTGCAAACGCCTCCGTTACTTGCGCACTTCGACGAACAAGCCGAAACAGAAGTGCACACCGACGCGAGCAGCGTAGGACTCGGCGCTGTCCTCGTGCAGAGGACGGACGGACTGGAAAGGGTTATCAGTTATGCTAGCCGGTCGCTATCAAAGGCAGAGGCCAACTACTCCACAACAGAAAAGGAGTGCCTTGCCATCATCTGGGCTACATCAAAGTTTCGCCCCTACCTTTACGGCAGGCCCTTTAAAGTTGTGAGCGACCACCACGCCTTGTGTTGGCTAGCTAGCTTGAAAGACCCTTCTGGTCGCCTCGCGCGGTGGAGCCTGAGACTTCAAGAATTCGACATTACCGTCGTTTACAAGTCCGGAAGAAAACACTCTGACGCCGACTGCCTGTCTCGTGCCCCCGTCGACCCACCGCCGCTGGACGACCAGGATGATGACGGCTTCCTGGGAACCATAAGTGCCGACGACTTCGCCGAGCAACAGCGAACGGACCCAGAACTCGGGAGCCTTATCGAATACCTCGAGGGCAAGAGCGCCACGGTGCCGAAGGTATTCAAGAGAGGACTGGCGTCGTTCTTCCTGCGAAACGGAGTCCTCCTAAAGAAGAACTTCTCGCCCCTTCGAGCCAAACACCTCCTCGTGGTTCCATCAGCAATGAGACCAGAAGTCCTCGAGGCCCTACACGACGACCCGACGGCTGTACACATCGGTGTTTCCCGCACGAACGCAAGAGTACAGGAAAAGTACTACTGGCCGCGCCTTGCCGCCGACGTCACCCGCTACGTAAGGACGTGCCGAGACTGTCAGCGACGGAAGACACCGCCAACAAGACCAGCAGGCTTCCTTCAGCCGATCGAGCCTCCTCGGCGACCGTTCCAGCAGATCGGGATGGACCTCCTGGGGCCGTTCCCAACGTCGACTTGCGGAAACAAATGGATCGTCGTAGCCACCGACTACCTCACCCGCTACGCCGAAACAAAAGCCCTGCCCAAAGGCAGTGCCGCCGAGGTAGCCAAGTTCTTCGTTGAGAACATCGTCCTTCGACACGGCGCCCCAGAGGTTCTCATCACCGACAGAGGCACGGCGTTTACGGCTGACCTAACCCAGGCGATCTTGGGATACAGCCACACAAGTCACCGCCGGACCACCGCGTACCACCCACAGACCAACGGCTTGACCGAGCGTCTAAATAAGACCATCGCCGACATGCTGGCCATGTACGTCGACGTCGAACACAAGACGTGGGACGCCATCCTTCCGTACGTGACCTTCGCATACAACACGGCAGTGCAAGAAACGACGCACATGACGCCATACAAGTTGGTCTACGGACGGAGCCCGGCAACGACGCTCGACGCCATGTTACCAAACGTGACCGACGAGGAGAACATCGATGTGACCGCCTACCTACAGCGCGCCGAAGAAGCACGACAGCTCGCCCGCCTGCGGATCAAGAATCAGCAGACGACTGACAGCCGCCGCTACAATCTTCGGCGACGCTTCGTAGAATACCAGCCGGGCGACCGCGTTTGGGTGTGGACGCCCATACGACGACGTGGACTTAGTGAAAAACTTCTGCGACGATACTTCGGACCGTATAGGGTGCTTCGACGTCTCGGCACACTCGACTACGAGGTTGTCCCCGACGGCATTTCGAACTCTCAACGGCGCCGTGCGCGACCTGAAGTGGTCCATGTCGTGCGCCTCAAGCCGTTTTACGCGCGGTAGTGAACCTGAGGACTGTACTTCTTTTTCATTGGACTTTGTAGCTTTGCTTATTGTTTATTCAGCTTTCTTGATTTATTGTCGTTATTTATTGTTGCATGTATTCTTCCTATGCGTTGTGTTCTAAGCATCGGGACGATGCCTTTTCAGAGGGGGGCATTGCCACGCGCGTTTCTTTTACTGTATTCGGTTTCCGCCCACAAAGACTATCAGCAGTACTCGGCGCAGACCGCGCCTTATTGTTCCAGAAGCTTCTACGTTGTAGTAGATCGTTTTGTTAAGATTGAACGCAAGACGGTAACACTCAAGATTATTCCAGAGCTTTGGCGACGACTAGTGATAAGGCTAGAATGTTCGACGCGTGATTTATAAAAGCCGGCGCGCTCCAACGAAGTTCAGTTGATCGACGGCCGACGCTCTGTTAGCCGCTATCAGTGCCAGCGTTTATTGCTGTAATCTCACCTTCAGTTTACCGGCCACAAGTTCGGCCCAAATAAAGTGTTTCCTCTCGGACAACTGCCTACTGCCTTCGTCGACGTCACGACCACGTGACAATATGAAGGCCGTCAACCACTACTACAGTCATCAGAGCCATGGCCGAGAGCACAGAGAGGCTGCTTAGCAATGGCTAGGCAGGTGGTGCCTGTCGCCCAGGTTGACCCCATTCCTTGATCTTGCTTGCATGTGTTTGGAGGGGGCTTAGTCCGTCCCTCCTTCCCGCGTCCCACACCACCACAGAGCATGCGCGTCCCCTCCCCCCTCTCTCTCTCCTACGCTTACCCCCCTTTCTCTACTCTAGGAATCCTCTACTCTACGGAGCGGCTCCGGCGTCCCACATTCCCACAGCGCATGCGCGCCTTCTTCCCCTATCTCCTCTAGGAATCCTCTACTCTATGGAGCGGCTCCCGGGTCCCACAGCGCATGCACGTCCCCTCCTACGGCCCCCCACGTCCTCTCCTCTAGGAATCCTCTACGGAGCGGTGCGCACGACAGGTGATGTGACAGCTGCATACTCCGCTGGGAGCGCCGCGGTATGAAAATGACGGAGCGCGCGGACCGCTGTCGTGAAATGAGAGCGGCGACGATCCTCCCGCTCAAGCTAATTATCTCCCCGCTGCTTCGCATCCACACATGGTTCCCTTTAGCGGGAGATGGGGAATTTTTTAATTTTTTTTTATTTTATTTCATCATCAAAGTGAAGCTGTTGTTTTTGTTTATTATGTCACCGTTATCCCAACTAGTACCAGTAAACTGCGCAATTTGTTCACTGCGCTTGTATTCGATCTGCCTAGCACACTGTTGCATTCTTTTTTTTTTAAACTTGCCGATTTATCATGTTTTATAATCGAACATAAATATCACTAGTTTTGCCATTATTTTTGAGGTTATCCTACATTGTTCTTACTTTTGTGTACTTGCCTTTGTTATATTAATCTAACTTCTTCCCACTTGTGTATCTGACCCCCCCCCCCTCTTACATAATGCCTCTGGGAGGCCTGTAAGGTATATGCAGATAAAATAAATAAATAAATTACCCATAGTAAATTGTTAATGAGAACTAACACACAATGATGCCAAGGAAAGTATAGGGGATGTTATTAGAAGTAATTATAATGTAAATGTCAAGAAAGAAAAGTGGACGAAAAGATGCCTTGCCACTGGCAGGGACCGAACCTGCGACTTTCGAATAACGCGTCCGATGCTCTACCACTGAGCTACGGTGGCGGTCATCCCTCCGTCCACTTTATAGGGTATATATGTGCATTTAAACGTGGGAGCGTCAGTCAGCGCCACCTGTTGCCTTTACGGCGAGTGTGGAACACTATTTTTGCTTGTTTAGCGTCTCGTAGGCTGTGGTCATATTACGAGCTGCAGCTGACTAATAATCGCTCGCATACTATCTGAGGGCATCAAGTCTGCCAGAACGAGACCCTCGGCATGAATGAAGGAAAGAAGTGTATATTTAAGGGGTCGTTTACTTTGTTTAACAAAGTAAATGAGCCTTCAATTTACAATTCTTTCCTTCATCCATATTAAAGTGGTATTTTGCTCCCGGTAAGATGATGGGCTCTTGGATTCACTTTAGAGGCATATCCTCCACTCCAGCAATTTTCTAAATCTTCCTTGAATGGCCTAAGACGACTGGAAGGCAAAATAAATTTACATTTTGTATATACACTTTATGTCCCCCCAATTTACATTATATGAAGCAACGCTCGGGTAACGTACCGTTACTCACCGATTCGATAACCCAGAGCTTCACATACTCGTCACGATTCACTTCGTGCAGATGCGTGGAATATTTTTTGGTGTGTCACCATACAGCAGAATTGAGTTCTTTTTAATTGCCTCTTAAGTGATGCTCCCTAGTTTTTGCCTCCTTAGCCTATTCTCTACCCTTTTCGTGGCAGCGCACAAGTTACCAAGGTTTAGGTCCGGGGCTGCAAAATGTTCAGGGAGCCTTGATCACTAACATGAAATATGTCTCCACGGTCCATGTCTCTGAAACATTATCTACAATGTCTTGTACATTTCCTCTTTCTCTTGCACGCATCTTGTCCAAGTAATCTACTTTACGAAGCTCGTGGGAAATGGTTGCGTGGTGGCCTGGGTGTGCGTTTTGCTTGGCTAGTGTGGCGAGCTGCGTCGTCTGCACTGCCGTCTGCGCCAGTACCGTGAGTGGCGCCCGACAGACTTAGACTTCCGAATAGTGAGGGCGCGCCGAGTACCCGCGTGTGCGTAGGCAGAAGGACTGCAGGACTGAGAATAGCAGGAAGCGCCAGCGTACTGTACAGCTATTCAGAGTGTTGTAATTGTTTTTGTGTCAAGTGGATAAATGTTTTTCTTGTCCTCGTCTTGGTTGTCCGTGTCTGAGGGCCCAGGTTGTCTCGTGTCTAGAACGCGAGAGGCGAATTCGCGAAGAGAGGGATGCGGAAATAAAAGAGAGGATCGAACAGATGGAGTTCCAGCGTGAAATGAGAGAGAAGGAAAGAGAACTTGAAAAAGCCAAGACGAAGAACGCTGCAATTCAGGCTTAAACTGGCGGAGTTCGAAACGAGGCGACAAGAAGGTAGAGAATGGGGGGAGCAATTTTCATTCCTGAGCGCCAAAGAGCAGGTACTTGATGTGTGCTCCGAAAGCAGGGCCTTCACGAGTGAAGGAGTGTCTCTCTTTGGTGGCAGTCTTGAAAACGCCAGCAACCAATTTTAGGTGCAGATTCTCCACAAGTAGATGACAGAGGCGATGGGAAGAGCGAGGGCGAGACCAACCGAGGTCTAGGGACAATTCTAAGCACAGCGTTGCAGAACTTAGCAGAGGTGGAACAGTCGTGTTCCTTGGAAAGCAGTGCAGCTGTGCGAACTGGTGCAACAGAGTGCACATTGATAGAAGAGGTATGGAGTCCTCTAGACAGCCCGGGTGGAAGGGCAATAGATGTTCGCATAGAGTGCGCATTCGAAGACAATGGGGGCGATCTCTGGAGGGGACGCCGTATCTTCCGGGGTACGGAGTAAGACAAATGGCATGGCAACGTGTGTATGCCATTAAGACCACTCAAAGGCGGTGGCCACCGAGTTGTTCTGTGTAACACTGGCGGCTGCAACTAGTGGCACAGGCACGGTCATGGACAATACATATAGCTCGCCTGAAAGTAGTGCGGCGCTTACTACAGATCAAAGTAAAGAACGTAGCGTTCCGCGTGAAGAGCAGGGGAGGACTACTAAATCACTCAAAATGAAAAGTGGAAAGGGGTTAGATGAAGGAACAGGTGAATTGCGCACCAACAGTGAGCTACAGAATGGTAGCACAGATGTCCAGGATTCCTAGAGTAAAGATCAAGAAACTAAGTTTTCTATCGCATCATGCGATACAACAGCTGTTCCAGGAGAGAGGTTAAAGGCATTGGAGGCGTATCGACCAATGAGCGGTGTTAGAGTGCGGGAACGAGACATTCGAGTGACTATGACTAGGTTCTTAGAGTCACAACGCCTTCGATCCTACGGCAATCGCAACCAGGTTGGAAGCACATGTGACCTTACCAAACACCAGGCGCTTGAACGGGACAAGTTTACGAGCGCTTTCGTGGAGAGGCACAGACAGGCGTGTCTAAGATTTTTCCAAACATTTCCACAGCTGTTCTCTCATCGATTGAGAAAAAGGAGATCTCGTCTGGTGTGGGACGCGATCACCTGAGGTAGTTGAAACTAACCGGTAGCTGCATTTCCATTTCGACTGAGGGCAAACGGATTACATTGCTTTTATATATGTTCGACTTTCACCTTGCATGCTATGTGAAATGGGACTTGATTATAGTTTAGGGCATGACGCTGTAGCTATGAAATGAATAGTGCGTGGTGTGTGCTAATTGTGGCCGCGTGTTTATTTACCAGAGCCAGCAGTTTGTGCGCGCCTGGTTGTGATGCATGCGCGGTGTGTAGTGTGTGAGAGATTGTGTGCGTCATTGCCCACCGTATTCAAATGTCCGAGGAGCGTGTTTAACCTCCCGTGTCAGAGTGTGCCGAGCAAGTGGCTTTAAGCGTTTAGTGACAGAAGGTCGGCAATGCTCACATTTTTGCATGTGGTCAGTGATTACTTTTGTTGTTACTTGTGTTCCGTTGTGTCGCGTCCGGATTAACGTAATCTGCAGCACAACATACTGGAAGTTGGGGGGAGTGTGGTAAGATTGCTTCCCACAACCAAAATCGAAACTGAAAGTGAAACCGACAGCGAAAAACTGACGAAGACGAAGGTGTGCGCGGTGTCAGAAGAACGTGAGCGCGTGAGCTGGAGAACATCGATGGGCGGAGGAAGAACGCGGCCAGCTAGCGAGCAGTTCGTTCGGCATGCGGGGACCAAAAGAGACCGAGCTGGTGCTACCAGACCAGCCGGGACGAGCTTGGCGTGTCCCGGAGACGAGCGAGTGTTCCGGACCGGGCCTAGCAGCGCTGTTCCTGTGGTTGACGAGCGTGCGGGCCAGGGCGAGCGGCTGATCCTGTTCAGACTCGGGTCCGGCACAACAAGTCGCTGAGATCGTGGCCACGGTGCCACGTCGGAGCCGGTCCGGCACAACCGACGACCGAAGGCGTGACCACGGCGTTACGTCGGCCGCAGCGTGGGCCCACCTGTTCCCTGACGAGCAGCTCATGGTCTGTTCATACGCTCCCGGGCACTTGGCAGCACACCTTCCCGTGGTGAGGTTGCGTCGCCGACCCCATCGTCTGCACCAGTACCGTGAGTGGCATCCGACGGACTTTACAGACTCCCAGTAGTGAGGACGCGTCGGATACTCCGCTGCGCGTAGGCATAAGGACTGTAAGGACTGAGCTATAAAAAGCGGCATTGTATTGTACAGATATCGAGAGTGTGTTTAATTGTGTTTGTGTGTCAAGTCGATAAATGTTTCTTGTCCTTGTCTTGGTTTTCTGCGTCTGAGGGCCCAAGAACCACCACAGCTAGTATTGCCTGGTTGATGCAGAGAACATATTTCTAGTTGCACAGTAACGTCCATTACGATGTTCCGCACAGCACTACTTTGTTTTGCATCTAAGGCGCAAAGTGATCGTGTTTCGGAACTGTTGATGTAGCAGTAGTTTGCTTAGGCTCTGTAAGGAAAGATATTAATCAATGAAGCATGTTCTTCTGAAATTGGCATCTGCTATAACTTGCGGGATGGTCACTATCGCACTTCGCACAATTGAGGTACACCTTCCATTGCAGAAGGGTGCCTTGAAGGGTCAGTTGATACATGATGCTGAGGGGGAAACAGCGCAAAAACGGGACGAAGCAAGAATAACCGCACAACACAAGCGCTTGTGTTGTGTGGTTATTCTTGCTTCGTCCCGTTTTTGCTCGGTTTCCCCTCAGTATCAACACCTTTCATGTTTTGAAGTCATGCGGGCGTCCACGCCCTTTATAGTGCACCTCTCCTTGCAGAATTTGGCCACATAACCGAAACGTCAGCACTCCAAGCTCGGCGGGAGTGGCTTTGTGTATGCAGTGGTGTCCTGTTGAGTGAAGCCATAATTTATAGTCATCGATCACTCAGCGTTTGGGGTGAATGCATCTACTTCCTGCGTGTAAGTTTCCACAGAATCGTCGAAGACCCCTTTCTTCGAACAATCGCACGGACATGAATAGCCCCTGTGATTTTCCTGTGAGAACATCTGCCTCTGTGTAGCACGTTGTAAAACCTCCAAGCACACACGTATTTTGCGAATAAGCATGAGGAAGACAAACACTCATTGTAATGTTACACATTTTGTTACATATTAACAAAGCATTGACTTGTTCATCAGTTACTACACTCTCAAATGCCACTGTGTCAATGGTGATTCCACAGCAGATTGCAAAGCAATACCGTTCACCTGTCTTGTGTATTTTCCGCTCTCTATAGGTGATTACTGGAATGCCCACAGCTCTGTGCTTGCTGTAGCTTACTTTCTTCAAGTTCTTGACGTGCGTGCCTGACTAGTTGTCCTGTTATATTTTTTTCATTTTGTGAGTCCTACTAATCTGAATACATCGTCACCAGTTCAAGGCTCACTGCTGCCGTGAATGTTATAGTCATCTACTCGTTCATCTGGTTGCTTGAGAATGTGTGTGATATCGACCAAATGCATCAGCAGACGAGAGGAAGGCTCGCTTTCACATCCTTTCCCTCGTGATGCATTCCTGGAAAGGGCTTCCTAAGGACATAAACTCCTTGAGGACATTGATGTCTTTCTGAGAATGGTGTTAATTTTCGAAAACAAAGGAAAAAGATTGGTGAAGCTTGCGCTAAGCCATGCTAGGCTTGAAGCACTGAACCTGGATGAATCTTAAGAATAATCTGGTAGCTTTTAGGTCGGTGTTAGGCTTTGAATTGGTGATGCTAGGTTGTTTCTACGTTGATTCGGTGCACAGAGAGGTTCGAGTTAAGCCACAGGTAGCCACAGACACGATCCGGATGTCCAAACTCCACAGACAGAAACTAGCCCGGAAACCAAGTGTTCGCACCCCTCGTAGATCTAAGGGCACGTCTTCGTTGGCGTAGGCCTTTCATCGCTTCGGGGTCTTCGGCTCGCCACCGTTGCTTCAGAGCCATTTTTGGGCTAACTGTTGCCGTCTTCATTTTTATTGGACCAGTGGTTAGTAGTGGGATTTACCCAATTTCTATGGCACATAGCTGTTAAGATGATGATAGCTTTCTGGTAGGCCACACAGGCACATACTCCTTTTTAACGCGATAGCGTTAAAGAGCTCGTTTGGCAGAAATTCCGGCGTCGGCGTCGTTGGTTGTGAGCGAAAAATCATCTTGTCCGTGACCAAAATTTCGAAGAACATAAACTTTATTGTCGAATCATGATTCGAGTCCGGCGTCCTTTAGTGGGCCTGGGCACCCACCGCGGAGGCGGTTCCGAGACCTTGTCTCGAAGCGGCTTCCTCGGCACGCTGGACAGCCCAGAGTTGTGCTGTCAGGTTCGAGCTGAGCAGTGTGGTCTTCCAGCGCGAGCGGAGGCTGGCGGTGGAAGAGACAGACGAATCGACACTGTTCGAATTGTCTATTAGGCCCTGACACTCCCATAGCATGCGATTAAGTGTGGCAACCTCGCCACACGACGTGCAACTGTTTGTAGTGTAAATATCTGGATACATGGCGTGCATGAGTCTGGGGTTTCTGTATGAATCGGTTTGTAATTGTCTGTATTGTACCGCTTGCGTTCTGTTTAGTTTAGCGTGAGGGGATGGGTATATGCGTCTCTCTAACTGGTAGTGTGTGGTGATATCGTGAAACCTTGGTCATACGATCCTCCCACGCCCAGACGTTTGCAGTACCCCGCTGGGGCTCTTGGTCCTCCGACGATGCTCGGTGAGTAAGGCCTCGAGCAACGCGGTGAGTCGCTTCGTTGGGGGGTGCACAGTCCGGTGTGTGCCGGGATCCATAGCAAGTGCCTTCGGTTATCGAAGTCGACCTCTCCGGTATGTATGGGATGTCGCTGGAGTATGTGGAACGCCTCTTGCGAGATGCGCCCATTCGCAAAATTGCGAATCGCCGTTTGAGAATCGCTAATCACGTACGTGGCCTTGGTCTGTGTGAGGGCCAGGGCTATAGCCGCTTCCTTTGCCGCTTCGGCGTGTGCCGTGTTCACAGTGAGGCTCGTGATGTGTTTCCCGCGATGGCTGGTAACTGCCCACGAGGATGGCTTGGTGGCCTAGTTGGTAATGCATCATGAATGGCTACAGCGCACATAAAGACGGGGACAACAGAAGAATGCACAAGACAAAGCGCCGATCCTCCCACGCCCAGACGGTATCAGCGCTTTGTCTTGTGCATCATTCTGTTGTTCCCGTCTTTATGTGCGCTGTAGCCATTCATGGTAACTGCCGCCACGAAACTTTTCCTGTCTGTATAACGGGCGGCATCAGTGAAAACCGCTTCCGTGTCGTTAGAGTAGCTGTCGGTAATACGCTGTGCCCTGGCTTTACGCCGTCCCGTGTGCTGTTGGGGGGTGCATGTTGCGAGGCAATGGGGGGCACGTATACTTGGTCGCGTACCGTTCTTGGAATTTCGACCTTGACGCCGTGCTGCGTGTGGTATGTGATGCCGAGCTGTACGAGCACTTGTCGGCCTGGGCGGGTCTTGGATAGGCGCTCGAGTTGGGACACTTGTTGCGCCTCCACGAGTTCCATTATGTAACTGCGCAAAAACGGACGGTGACACAAAAGAAGAGAAGGCACAAACAGGCCAGAGTTGCACACTATGGTTCCCTATACACATCAGTTACATAATGGATCATTACCAACTGGCCCAACTTACCACTCTTCTGCAATTCACGAGTTCTTCGAGTGTGTTATGCAACCCTAGCTCTAAGAGTTTGCTGGTGCTAATTCCGGGTGCCAGTCCCAGAGCAAATTTGTACGTCTTACGTATGAGGGCGTTGAGCTTGTCTTTTTCCGCAACCGTCCATTTGTGAAACGGTGCCGTGTACGTGATTTGCGAAATGACAAAAGCTTGTATGAGTCGTATGACGCTGCCTTCGCGCATGCCCGCGTGTTTGTTCGTGATGCGTCGGATGAGTTGCATCGTGCTGGTGGCCTTTGCCGTCATCCTGCGCAGTGCTTCCCCGTTGCCGCCGTTCTCCTCTATCATCATTCCCAGTACCCGGATCTTGTTTACTATCGGGATGGGTGAGCCGTTTGATGCTGTTAATTTGATTTCTTCTTTTTCCGAGGGGATGTAGTCCTTGGGCGGGCGTCCCTTTCTGACTGGTCTATATAGCAGCAATTCAGATTTTTCGGCCGAGCAGGTGAGTCCCGTGCCCACGAGGTAATCTTCCACGCATTCTATGGCCTCCTGTAAGCGCTCCTCTATCACTCCGTCGCTGCCCGTTGTCGTCCAGATCGTAATATCATCCGCGTATAGCGTGTGGTGCAGTCCTTCGATTTGATGTAATCGTTCAGGTAACCCCAGCAGGACGAGGTTGAAAAGCATTGGCGAGATCACTGAGCCCTGCGGGGTGCCCGAGCTCCCGATATTGATTTGATCTGATTCTAGTTCTCCTATTCGCATGCGTGCAGTTCTTCCCGTGAGGAAGTCTCGGACGTAGTTGTACGTTCGCAGTCCGAGATTCAGCTTGTCTATTTGTCGCAATATGGCGTCGTGGCTAACGTTATCGAAGGCCTTCTTTAGGTCCAGGCCGAGGATGGCTCTCGTCGAGCGCCCAGGTTTTTCTATGATTTGATGCTTCAATTGCAGAAGGGCGTCCTGAGTGGAGAGATGTCTTCTGAACCCAATCATTGTATGTGGTAATAGATCGTTGTCCTCGAGGAAATCCGTGAGTCTATTGAGAAACGCATGAAAGACGCAGATAAAATAAATTCGGGTCCGAGTGATGATCGAACCCGGGCCGTCTGCGTGGCAAGCAGGTGTTCTACCACACAGCCATGCCTCTGCTTGGGAATACATTGAAAGGAACTTCTTCTGCTTGGAAATGCAGTGAAAATAACTCGTGCTTCACAAACACACGCGCCCTGTATACATACGTCAAAATACAACATGTAATATCGCAGTAATATTGCGTGGTACAAGCGTACAATGCCATCGGGCGTCACACGTGAATATCATAATGACTTCGTGGTTTAAAGCCGGCCAGCCATCACAAAAGGCACACACGTTACTGCGCGTATTCCCTTAACACCACGAAGTGGGTGCATAGCAAGTATGCACTAAGTGGTTGAAGTACGCACTAGGGGCAGGATGTCGCTATCGCATTCAACTCTTAAAGGCGAAGCTTAGGGGTCCCCCCAAGTTTTTTGATTCGGCCGGAGAAATTACGGCTTAGCTTAAACAGCTTCGCTGTTAAAATAGAGGAGCAAAGCCAGCTATAAGTTCACTTTTTATGTCGTCATCTTCAGGTGTGTTGAAACCCTGACCGCAGTATATCATCTGCCAACCATTGTCTTAGCTGAACCATTTAGTCACTTTCTGTGGCACGCTGCCACTGTAGACAATCAGACCAAACAAAAGTGGACGCAGTCATTTAATTCGTGATATATGGTCACTGCTACACAAGCTACTTGCCGTACTTCTGTCCTTCTGTTGTATGGATCATGCGTTCTGCACACTATGGTTCCCTATACACATCATTCATGCACTCCTTTTTGTAATGTTTCCAGGTACGTTAAAAATATCTGACAGTTGGTCTGTTATGGAATACAGATGGCCAAACTTGCCTGTACGACTCTTCCTACTTTCACAACACATGTCCTTCTTTGGCTTTTGGTTCTCCCAAATACTCGTGGCCTTCGGTCTAAATTGGCGGCCTTCATCTCACGGGCCCAGCCACATTTTCACTCAGTTATGTCGCGTCAATTTTGACGTTCAGCCCTTGAAACTGTCCCAAGACATATGTTTCTTTAGTTGATAAATGTGCCATGGGATGCACATCAAACACTATTATGACTCCACCATATTATCAGTACCCTTCGTGGCCAGGATTGCTACTCAGTGGCCGATGTAGTGAAGAAAACAAAATAAAGACGACGAAAGCAAGCTAGCAAGACAGTGTTGGTTGCAGATGCAGGGTGGCTGCCCGGATTTTGGTTTCTTGGCACCCTACATTCCTTGACGCTCGCCGATGACATCTCTCAACACTCACAAGTCCGCGAATTGTGTCACACAAGAAATATTCCATGCAGAATTAACAAAAGAGTGCTCAACTGTTGAGCTATGGTCACCGCTTCTCAACTATTTTACATGACCTTGAGCAAGCTTTCACTGAATAGTTTTAATTTTTGAGGGATCTTTATTAACAATAGCTGTACTCTGTGAGGTATGCTTGGCTACATATGTCGGCAAACTCACTCATGAGTCGACTCACTCCGACTCACCCGGACTCAGATCGAGCCTTGAGTCTGAGGGAGTCTGGATGAGTGCTACTTTGGCGAGTTTCAGTCCGAGTGTGTCCGGTTGAGAAAAAGTTTAGTGAGTCTGAGTCCGATTAAGACCTAAGCGCGAAATATATTTATTGATACTACTGAAACGGTGCCACAAGCGAGGACGAAAGCAAACGAAAAAGAGGACACGAAACACAAGCGCCGACTCTGAACTGAACTTTTATTCACATGGGCAGAACATAAATATATATAGTATGAATTAATACCAACTTGCTCAGTTGCCGGTCCTTCTAAGCATATATTTATTGATTGAGTCTTATTGAGGTCCACCATTTTGTGCCGACCTATAGTGATAACTACTCAACTTGAGCGTTACTAGTAGTCTTATACCGGCTAGCATTTATGCTGACGTCTGCTCACACATAGTTCAATGCATTAGCGTTCATACGCCAGATCAGTATTTATTGATTAGCGGTGTGAGTTACTGGTGAGCATGGTGTAAGATATATACTTTATATCTTACACCGTGCTGGTGAGCCAGGTGCCTTCACCCCCCCCCTGCAATCTCTTTCATGGGAAGGTCTTGATAAAAATATCTCTCAGTCATCTCTTCGAAAAAATATGTTCTTACCAAATCGCAACCGTTCACAACTCGTATTTGAAGGTGTCTGCGAGATAACATTGCACAATTTGCAACGTGGTCCACATTGGGGGGGAATGAAAGGGGGACTCTAACTGTGTAGCCAAGCGGTGCGCAGAAAATACGTTTAGTGTGATGCCGTCCCCAATGTGGGGATTTCTGTAGCAGCAGTATTTAGCAAAGTCTAGAATGGCCCTTCCCGCGACATCATCACCATCGCCTCATCATCTGCCTTTCAAAACGGTGCTATTGATTATCTTCATTACTAAGACAATGCTCACTGCTCATTGTTAATTTAAATAAAACCCCACCCTTTATGTAATACCCCTCCAAGACGGGGTTTAAGGTAATAAACGAAGTGAGAAATACTAGGGTATACGAACCTCTTAATGGAAACAATCAACACGTGCATGCCATAGGTACGTGGCCACTTGATACAGCCTCATTGTGCAGAACTAATGTCGCCTTTATCGGCCAGGCAAGCCAGTCTTCTGCTCTCGATATGACAGCTCAGGTATGCTGTCAGTATGTATGTATAATACTGAAATATCATGAATTTATAAAAGGTTAAGCAAATTAGGCATTCAAATAAATACAAATATGACCTATAAACATTGGAAAGTCACCTGAACTCCTGATGGGCTGTATTTTGCACCTGTTTTGTGAATATTAGCAAAGAGGTTCATTATGTTGCCAATATCTCCATTTCTTGCATCCCGCTGAAAGCACACATTGCTGCGGTATTGTACCTGTCTCCTTCATTGAACATGCATCTGACGACTTGCTATTCGCCTTTGTTCCATAGTGTTTTGCCATGCTCTATGAATGATGTTATCGCATCTGTTCTTCATTATGAAGCTCGTCAATTGACAGGACGTACAGTTATGAAAGGGAAAATAGACAACCACCCCAAAAAAAGATTCGTCCTGGTCCGGGGATCAAACACCGGACCAGGACGAATTTTTCGGCAAGTAAGAAGCTTTTCTTTCTGAGAAATCCGTGTGGATTTCCTTTTGGCTTCGTGCTACAAACGGGTGGCTGTCTATTTTCCCTTTCTTAACCCCTTCCGCCACCTTGTGGGATTCCGCAGAACTCATTTGCGACGTACAGTTATGAGTGGCATTGCGAGCATGTATCTAAACATTGCGAATGATTACATTTTTTTTGCAAACCACTGCTGCAGAAGACTGCAGCCTGCAGAAAAAGCATCGTTCAACTTGTTGATTATTTCACCATTGCGCTGCACTCTCTTGGTTTGCTGAAGTGGTAGAATGATCACCCCAGAAGTTCACTGGTCCATAGTTGAAATACATTAGCAGGATTATTAAGGCGAAAGCCATTAATGTCTCATGCTCACGTCCGTCCGGTGTCCGTCCGTCCGGTGTCCATCCGTCCGGTGTCCGTCCGGCGTCCGTCCGTCCGTCTGTCCGGCGGTAGTGCTGGTGGTGTGCGTCCTGACCACCCTTACTGCACATGCGCAAACCCTCCTCACGCACCTCCTCTCATGCGTTTCCCCTCTCTCTCCTCTAGGTATCCCTCCCGCCCGCGGCGTTTACACACCCATTGCGCATGCGCGTCCCCTCCCCCTCTCTCTCCTACCCTCCCCTTCTCTCCTCTAGGCATACGTCCCGCGGCGCTTACACCCCCATTGCGCATGCGCGTCCCCTGCCCCCTCCCTCTCCTCTCGTACGCTTCCCCCTCTCTCGCCACGCAACGCCGACGCAGGCAGCGTCTGCTAGCGAGTTTCTTGGTTGAAAAAGCCGACTGCTCGCGCTGCACAACCGTTCACTGGCCACCCCATATATATGGCAATGGATCTCGACCTGCAAGGTGGTGCCGGTGGGAGATTTCTCCTGTGCGTTGTCGACCGATGAAAAATTCGCAGCGTGCGCGTTAACTAAAAGCGGACTGCGGGTCTCTGTGTGCAGTCGGAGTCTTCTGTCTCTCATTGCCCATTAGCAGCGATTGGCATGTTCCAGTAGGAAACACCGCTCCATCACTGCGTGCTTTGCGTCTCCCCAGTTTTCTCTCCTGTGCAACGCTGCGATGAGCGCCAGCGTCAACGCCGCCGCCAGTGTAAGCGTTAGCGCCCGCTGCTTCGCATGCACACATGGTTCCCTTTAGCGGGAGATGGTGTAATCTTTAAGACGAAAGCCTTTAATGCCTCATGCTCACGTCCGTCCGGTTTCCGTCCGACCTCAGTCCGGCGTCCGTCTGTTCATCCGTCCGTCCATCCATCCGTCTGTCCGTCCGTCCGTCCGTCCGTCCGTCCATCCGAGCTCTGGCACGGAGCCAGGTGGCCGCCGGGATGCGCAGACGGAACGCCGATCGCCTCGGACTCTATAGCGCTCGCGCTTTGCTTGCATAGCGTCGCTGTGCCCAGAGTTTGCAATCATTCTGAAGGACGCCGTCTCAATGGACCCAGGCGTTCACGGAATACACTTTCCAATTTACAAAGGGTCCGTCAATTTAAGAGCTGGAACGCGGATGGCGTTTGCACGATGCGCAAAGCGCGAGAAAATACTAACGCATGCGGCCGGAGGAAGATGAGTCTCGCTGCGATTCGCGGTAAAAAATTAAAGAAGAAAACACGCACCCATTCGGTTTGTGTATTATCCCACTGAGAGTGTAAAATAAAAAAGACATGGCATAATCAGTGGAATGGCCACACGCTTTCGCCGAACACACTTTGGAATGTACAAAGTGTCCTTCAATTTTTTTTGTGTTCTCCAGCGAGCGCTTCCTGGGATATTTTTCTAACGTCCAGGTGGCTGACCAAATTGCTCCATGTTTCGAATCTATTTCCAGTTCGAATCGAGTAATACATAATGGAATAATTCGATTCGACTTTCGGATAGCTTGTACTTGAAGCTTCGAATAATTCGACTGGACGAATATCTAAATGACGACAAAGGCCAATGGTGCAACTTGGTTTGGGCGGGGTGGCCAGAATTAACGCTAACGTCGTCACTGAAGGCCTTCCGTTAAAACTTTCACCGATATACTAGTTCAAAAGTGAAGGCATGTTTATTTTAAAGGGGAGTATGCCATTTTCGCACGTCATGGCTGCAGCAGAAAATGCCAGAGAACAGTCTGGGAGACTGTTGAACTACTATAGCGTCAGAAAAGAACCAGCATCGAGTCGAGCACAGATATTCGAGTCGTGCATAGCCAAGAGGTTAAAAAAATACTCGAATGAGCTGCTCACCTTAAGAAAGGATGGTCCTTTAAAATAGTGAAAAGCGCACAGAGCTCCACTTTATCCGGTTATCGCCGAAATCGCTTTGCGATACCTTCCCTTCCCTGCCACTGAGGCACCCAGTGAGTGCATGTTTTCAACTGCAGCAAAACAACGTAACATCAGGGTGAGAAAGTTTGAAGGCAGGTCATGTGGAACAGCTTGTGTTTCCGCATGACAATTTGTAGTTTTTCAGTGGCAGTCACTCAATGCGTTATGTGCTCGAGAATATGAGCAGATTGCATTTCTTTGTTCTTTCTTTCAATTTTCAACAAAATCATTGGTATTCGACGTTCGACTCGATATTCGACATTTCTGGCCACTATTCGGCACTATTCAATTCGAATTCTATTCGAGATGAAATTTGACTATTCGCACACCCCTAAAAATAACCTCATGCTAATAGTACAGTTACCGCTGTTATGGTTGGCATCTGATAAGCTATTCTATCATATCAATCCAGAAAGTTATTTTAAAACAGTAAGGACACATTTTGAGTTTTAGCCAAAACGGCATCATTTTTAGGGTATCCCATTGTCCGTCTCTATATCTTATGCTGCCAGTGGATTACATGATACCCTAAATAAAGCACGCGGACTTCGTCTATTTCGGATTTTCTCGAGGCGGGGGGGGGGGGACGCAAACCTTTTTATACATACATGCGTGTGTTTGTATGTGTGCATGCATATATTGTGGCCATTTGTTATAGAAATCTTCCACGTCTATACCTTATCATCACCATCCGTAACGCGAACAGTGCAGTTCTTATGATATGGATCGAAGCGCTGACGGTTCCACCAATTGACGGGGCTGTTGCAGGTTTTTAAACGCCACTTTATATACACATGGAAAAGCAAGCACACGCACAAAGAGCACGACGCAAACACAAAGAAGACAAGAATGAGCTAGAGCGTCTCTGCTTAATCAGGCAGTCAGTTAGTCCAACGCCGGCTCATCTACTGGATGAATGGTCGGGCTGCTTCAGCGAGGCGAGAAGATGCACACTAGCAAGTGGAGTGATGTCTTCGAAGAGGTTGGCGCTGGCTTGTGAAGGCTGCCGAAGACACAGGAGCCTTGATGCAGTGCGTTGGAGGTGGACAGCGCACAAGGCAGCTAGCATGTCTTGTCGACCTTTGCCATTTAGTAAATGATTAGATCTTGCAATGCTGTCAGTAGCGCCATTGCAGCATCTTCATTGTGCATTCACGTCCAAACCGTGTCAAAAGCGCCAATCCACGTCCCACGCATCCCATGGAGTATTCATTCTCACCCCGTGCCTTGTACTGTGTTACTTGACGTTGTCATTCGTTTTGCGCATGCTGCTTATGATGGATTAAACCTGTTCAGGGGCTGAATTCTGAAATGATTGCGTGCAGTGTCGCTTTGCAGGATGTGTAGTCTACCGGGTTCAATAAATGAATGAACTCATTTTCCATGATGTTATCATTGCACTGCTGTTGGTAATATTGAACACAAATGGAGACTACAAAGGTGGCCTGTAGGGCTTGCCCCTCGCTCCTTCCGAGTGGCTTCATAAATAAGCAGAGCCAACCCCCACCCCCCCCCCCCCATTTTTGGCCCGGGATATTTCTTTAAAACCTTGCCTTGGGTACCCGTCCAATCAAAATGGATTGTTGGTCCTTCTGTCTGAGGGCTATTTCATAGGTGCTTGTTTATTCCCATTTCTTTATTCTTTCAGGATCGTAAAATTCGGATCACGGGCCAGTCACAAAAACATAAGGTGGAATAGGCCCTTCGAATGGATTTGTAGTGCAGAAGGCTCCTGAGAATTAAAGCATATTTAACATAGCAGGGCTTGAAGTCAGGTGGGCGCAATGGGGCCTGTTCCCCACTCCACTTTTTAAGAAAGTGCTCAGCCCCTCCACCCACCTCTCAGCGGATCAACCAGTTCAGTAAGTCATGGGGGGTCGGGGTGTCCTGACCCCCGCCTTTGTTCATGCAGGGGGGACACACCTTGTAAGTGTTCCCCCCAAAAGCAAACCGTTATGCATGAATGTGCGTCTTTCTTGTTCCTCTGGCAAGCATAAAACTTGTTTTTCTATTTTCAAATGCGTGATAATAAGCATATCTCTAGTATACACACTACATTCTTTATTCAACGCAAATGAACACTCCTAGTTTAATACGTCACGTTTGTTACCAGAAATTATTGAGATTCAAGTTCAAGTTCAAGTTCAAGTTTATTCAACATCAACGATATTAGTTTACAGAAAAGCGTATACAAAACTGGTAATACACAAGGAGCCCCAAAGTTAAAAACTGTCGGGGGGGGCTCCCATACATGGTGTGAACGGGAAAGAAGATGTACATCAATCAGTGGTTACATTATCTTCGGTAGAAAGAAAAATGAACAGCGCGAGAAAAAAAAATCCGAAAGGAAAAATGCGTATATGTGTAAATGACAAAAAGAAAAAAGGTAACATTGAAAAACAATCGCAAATTACAATACAAAACAAAACAGCAATATAACATGTACCAAACAAAAATCAGTTGCTAGGATGAAAACAGTTGTTGCAAAAAGTATTTCTTTACTTGGTTTTTGAATGCATGTACCGTGGTTGATGATTTAATGATGTAAGGAAGGGAATTCCACAGCTTGATTCCCGTAAACGTGGTGGTGAACCTACCGTAGTTCGTGCGAACCTTAGGCAGAAGACGATTATCAAGCTGAGAAAACCTAGTAACGTTGTTATTTACAAAGCTTTCCACGACAATGCCATCAATATGTACAATACCACGAAAAAGCATATACATCACAATTGATAACTTCAGCTGAAATAGGTGATGAAGAGGATGGATATTTAAATTGTGATAAAGTGTAGTTGCATTGGTTAAGAAATGGCTGAATGTCATGAGACGAAGTGCTTGATTTTGCATGCGTTGAAGTTGGCTGAGGTGGGTGAAATATGTGTTGCCCCAAGCTGATATGCAATAAGATAGATGGCTATGAATATGCGCGTGATAAAGGGAATGGATAATGTGTGGCTGAAAATATGAACGAGTTTTGATTATGGCGCGTATTCCAAAGGTTATCTTGCGAATGAGTGATTGCGCATGAAGATTGAACTTCATATGCCTGTCGAGAACTACACCAAGAAACTTTGTGCTATCAGACATTGGTATTAAGTTATCGTCCAGACGTACAGATATAGATTTTGAAAGTACTGTCGGTTGGGAATGAAAGACCATGAAAACGGTTTTCGATGGATTAATTCTTAACATGTTCTTTCGACACC
Organism: Rhipicephalus appendiculatus; assembly: GCA_030522465.1. Lineage (NCBI taxonomy): Eukaryota > Metazoa > Arthropoda > Arachnida > Ixodida > Ixodidae > Rhipicephalus > Rhipicephalus appendiculatus. The sequence goes on along the minus strand of JALIZH010025773.1, from coordinate 12,516 downwards.
ATGAACTTATGTTATGTAGATCAACGTTAATTTTTGTTGTAGGTCATCGATATCTTTAGCGCAAGTAAAAATGGTCGTGTCATCTGCATATAAGATACAGTCCGTAGCAGTCAAAATATTAGGTAGATCATTAATAAATAGCAAAAAGAGCAGCGGGCCAAGGACGTTTTGATTTTGCCACTTTTACTGGAAAACACAATAAAAGCAACAAGCATCAATTGGGGCACAGGGCCTCTTTGAAGGCTGCATCATCATGCATAACTTTGAAAGAATAAATACTTGTTGACATTTTTGAAATATTTGCCTTGCGCAACATTCGACAGCAAACTGATAGACAGTACAAATGCGAGGTGCACTTATTGAATGGCAGGAAACTGTTTGGCATTAGTGACCCCCTTCGTGCATTTTTCTGTAAGGCAGTTGTCTGTGCAACAATGGCACCGCACCAGAATTAGTAGAGGCAACCTCTCCGTGTAAGCGGCAGCGTATGCTGTTGCTTACACCTACATGGAGCAGCTCTGTTCCAAAGAATAACTGGTATTGTAATTTACTATATAGTTGCAGATGCGCTTCCAAGAACATATTTTCGGTTATATGCTCAGTTTTGGTACTGGTTCTGTTTGATGTCCTACATTTAAACACTTCGCTCTTTACCGATAACACGTATTTTTTTGTTTGGGTTAAGGCGTGTTTTGAAGAAACTGATTTGGGTTCAGTCTCACTCATAATTGCTGTTGGGGTACAGTTTTTGCTTGGGGTTTGGTGCGACACCCTGGTGCAGCTGTAAACAATGCATGGGTGAAAAAGTTGTGGACAAAGCAGCTTACAGCATGGTGATTCATAAATACGAGCGCCATTCTCAACGAAGAATCAGGACCTACTCAAGGTAGCTTTCAGTGCAATAAGTTATAATCGATGTGATTTGTCAGGCCATGTTAGTTAAAAGCTCGAGCCAGGGGTAAAGCTGGGATTTTATTTGAAGAAATGAGGGGTGGTAGGGCAGTATAATGCTATGTACGTACTACGTCTGTCACTGTATGTGTGCTTGATATCACATATATGCAAACTGAATAATTTCAGAGGTGTTTCAAACCTATCCTTTGACTGTGCTTGTGGTTACAGCGGTAAACAATATGGGATGTAACAAAATATTATTGATTGCGCGTAGGTCTGTATAGTACGTGTGAATGCGTGATGACTACACACTCAGCACATTGGCTCGGCTGCTGTGGCTTTCTAGCAGAATTCTTCGTTGTTTTTATGGTGCTCATGGGCTATTCTCATTGTACTTGTGTAGTTACTAGCTTGCTGTTGAACATGATCACAGCATCAAGTTTGCACTGAACGTATTGTTGATTTTCTTCTACGTGTACCCAAGGACACTTTGTGGGTCTGTATTGAAACCAAAGAACGGCCTGAAATGTTTCCTTGCTATCTCTATTATGAAGAAGCAGGGAAAGGTGAGCCAGCGAGAGCAGGCGACGGAGCGGCCGGTCGCTGGAAGGCGAGAAAAACGAAGGAGCACGTGCTGCAGAAGAGACGAAAAAGAGTCGCGCAGGCGAGACAGTTTTGGAAAGCCAGCAGAACGGGCCGGAGGGCTGTTGGAGAACCCGCATCTACGCGCGAGGTTCGCACACACAGGGCGCCTGTCTTCGGGACAGCGAGCGCCTCACGGTCATCGCTTCGCAAGGCCTGGTACGCGGCCTGCTGCTGTCGGAGAACCCGCACCTACGCGCGAGGTTCCAGACAGTGAGCGTCGCAAGGTCCTGGCATGGCGCTGACGAGCCCTACCTGGCTACCGACGATGGCGGCTACCGGCTACCGAGCGATGGGTCGCTCACTCGTCCCTTAACCCCTGCTGCTGCTACGTCACTTCCACGCCGGACATCTACCCGAGGACGACTGCGTCACCGCCGGGACTCTGCCAGCCCCACAACCTCCTGGACACCAGCACCGCCACATGGGACGATTGACAAGGATTGTACGTTGCCGCTTTATGTATTTCGTGTGTGTGCTGTCAAATGCAATTGTAGTGTGGTTTGTTAAAATCAGCCACCGTCTGCTCCATCTTCAACGCGTCACACGCTCTGCGGCGTGACGAACCTCACCACAAACATCACGTCTGGCGTCCGTGACAGGACTGCTCTTACCCTGTTAAAAGAGCAGCGCGTCGCTTATGCGTGTCTGACGATTGACGATGGAGACGGACAAGCTCACTGCAATTGGAAAAGAACTGGGGTTGAGCGGTCCAGGGCTAAAGCAGTGGATCGATGAAGAGCGCGCACGTGAACGAGAAGCGCGGGAAGCACGTTTAGCCGAACGCAATGCGGCAAAAGAAGCTGATGCCGAGGCACTGGCGAGGCTGCAAGCAGAAAAAGAGGTTCTCGAACTAAGGTTGAAGCTGCGGGAGTTAGATGCGACAACGGGTAGCATGACTACAGGTCAATCAGCAGAGGGAACGCGCATGGGCTCTCCTCAAAGCTACGAAAGTCCGCACAAACTCATACCGCCCTTTAACGAAGTTCGCGACGAGCTGGATGCGTACATCCAGCGCTTTGAACGCGTCGCCAGGAGCCAGGATTGGCCGCAAGACAAGTGGGCCCTTTCACTGAGCCTTTGTTTGACCGGCGAAGCGCTAAGTGTTGTTGGCAGAATGGCACCTGACCATGCCATCGATTACGCAACGTTAAAGAAAACGTTGTTGCAGCGCTTCCGGTTTACAGAGGAGGGCTACCACACTAAGTTTCGGTCGGCGAAACCTGAGAACTGCGAAACTGGGCGACAGTTCGCTGGACGATTACTAGGTTATTTCGACCATTGGCAAGAGATGGCCAAGACCGAACGGACGTACGAAACTCTGCGAGACGTTATTGTTTCAGCGCAATTCCTCATGCAGTGCCATGAGAAGCTGGCAATCTTCCTGAGGGAAAGGGATTGCCGAGGAATTTAAAAACTGGCGGAAGCTACTGATCATTATATAGAGGCGCAGGGTTTAGTCAATCTTGGTAAAGCTGAGGACGACAAGGACCCTAAAAAGCCACCAGATCAAGCGGAGGCCGCACTACGAAAAGAGGAAAAGGACAAGTCCGCATTGTTTGCTTTCTGGAAAGCCCGGTCATAAGGCTTCAGACTGCTGGACAAGCACAAAAGCGCCAAGGACAAAACCAGCCTTCTGCGGAAAGTGTAGACGTAGTGGGCATAACAAAGAGGACTGTCCTAACATGGAAAGCGGTAGGGCCTCCTGCCTGAAAGAGCGAGCGGAAGGTCCGAAAGCATCAGACACAGGCTTTCCGGCAAGGTACTGATTGCTCAGAACGTAGGAGAGTCAAGTGGGAGGACAAGTCTATACCTACGGCCGAAGGCGTCCTTGAAAACCAGCCCGTTACTGTCTTACGGGATACAGGATGCGACTCGGTTATTGCGAGAAGGTCCCTTGTACCAGCCAGCAATATGACTGGGAAAGTTTCCCTTGTGTGTCTTCTTGATCGAAGGGTACTGAAACTGCCGGAGGCAGAGGTGCGAATCATGTCACCTTTTTTTCTCATGCAAGACTCACGTGATCTGCATGGACGATCCAACTGTACGACGTCGTTCTGGGAAACTTCCAAGGGGTCCGCGATGTCTCCGATCTTGATCAAGATTGGAAAAGACACCTACGTCCAGCTAGTCCGCTGAAAGGATCATCTAGGGTGGAAGCTGACGATGGATCGCCGACGGCATCTTATCCTACAGATTCCCTCACATCGGCTGCGAGGGAACCAAAGGAAAACAAAGAAGTCGCCGCGACAGTCGGGCAGAGTTCTCGTCTCCTGCCGGTACCAACAATAAGTCCCCTGGATATCAGGGCACGTGACCTGCAGAAAAGCTAGAGGGATGACGCGAGCCTACAGAAATGCTTTGAGGCCGTCGAGAAACCGATCAAGACCAGGTTCGCCGAGATTCTTTTCTTTACAAAAAAAGTAATTCTATACAGGAGTTACTAAGCTCAAATCGAAGAGAGAAACGGAACAACTTGTTGTACCTACAGCCCTCCGCCATTTTGTAATGCAAATGGCTCATGAAGGAATTCTTGCGGGCCATCAGGGTATAAAACGCACAACAGACCGTATCCTCGAGGAGTTCTATTGCCCAGGGGTACTTTCTGACATCACACGATTTGTGAAATCGTGCGACACGTGCCAAAGGACTTTCCCAAAACACTTAGTCGGTCGAGTACCGTTGCGAAAAACCCGGTCATTGATACTCCGTTTAAGAGAGTTGCCATTGACATTGTGGGACCATTATCTCCCAAGTCAGAAAAAGGGAATAGATACGTTTTGACAATGGTGGACATGGCAACGCGGTATCCTGATGCGGTGGCGCTGCCAAGCAATGAAAGAGAAAGAATCGCTGAAGCACTGTTGGCGATGTTCTCTCGAGTGGGGGTACCTCAGGAAATTATCAGTGACCGAGGCACGTCTTTTACGTCCCACCTAATGCGCGAACTCAGCAGGCTTCTTTCCTTCACACAGTTGCCAACGACACAATACCATCCCATGGCAAATGGTCTTGTCGAGAGATTCAAAGGCACACTTAAACAAATGATAAGACGAATGTGTCAAGAGTGCCCGAAAAGTTGGGACCGGTACTTAGCGCCTTTACTTTTCGCCTATAGAGAAGTTCCGCAGTCAAGCTTGGGCTTCGCACCGTTTGACTTACTGTATGGCCGTTACGTCAGAGGACCCATGTCAATATTGAAATAAATATGGGCTGGTAATCATCTAGATGATGAGACGAAGACCTCATACGGCTATGTAGTTGACCTGCGGAGACGTGTTGAAGACACTTGCTGTCTAGCCAAGGAGGAGCTTCAGAAAGCCAAACTTGTGCAGAGAAGCACTACTACATGAAGACTAGACCACGACATTTGGCTCTTGGAGACAAGGTGCTTTTGCTACTGCCTTCGGACATCAACAAATTGATTCTAACATGGAAAGGACCTTTCACAGTTCTGGAGATGAAGAATGACGTGGATTACGTTATTGATTTAGGAACGCGAACATCTCTGTTTCACGTCAACCTCCTCGAAAAGTATGAAGAACGACCATCTGTACCACAGCCAACGCAAGAAGCGTCAGTCGCGTGTCAGGCTGATGATACTGAGCACGACGATGTACCATGCGTAGCGTTTCAGCAAAAAGAATGTGCTGCCGATGTGAACATCGATGGAAGCACTCTCTACTCAACAGTGCATGCAGATCGTTAGAATACTGCATACCTACGAGAATGTATTCACCGACATTCCAGGCAGAACACATCTCACCCAGGGCAAGTTGAATGTTCACAACGGACACACCAGTGAACATACGGCCGTATCCACTACCGTTTGCTACCCAAGAAGCAGTTCAGCAAGAAATTAGAGACATGCTGAAGCAAGGCATCATATAACCATCTGAACAAACATCACACCTATGCTATATCCTGTGCAGGTTGCTAATAATGAACCTTGTGTAATGTAAACATTATAATCTTTCATTAGAGAATGTAGAAGTTCTGTAGACATAGTAAATGAATTGCCCATAACTTGCAGCAGTTTGCAATTACTATGATAACACGTGTGGCTAAGTTTTCCATCCCAGATCGTTTGTTGCACCATGTGAACTTTCATTTCATCATTCATTTAAGCAGCTATACTAGAACGCAAACCCTCTCATGCATGATATCACTGAACCCATTGCCAAGTTTAGCCAGATGATTACCTTGGTTTGGTTTGAAATAAAATACAATTACTGGCCGGTTGTGTATGTCACTGCATGTATTTTCCATATTTTTGCTAGCCTCTGCTGGCCTTTTCAATGGTTTATTGTTGTACTCTACATTTCTTAAATGAAATGTAGTGGCAGATGGTGAGCCACATCGACCTTGTATTGTGGGCATTGCTGCCCTCTATGGCACTTGTAAATCTCTTTCCTCAATGAATTTATGAAATATATGTTGCACTATACATGAATCCACTGTAAGAAGAAAAATAACGAAATGGATGAAGCACTTAGCCAATAACTGAAATTATTTTGCAGTTTCTATCTGGATGCTGTCATAGTCTGGTTCGAGACAAGGGAAGACTATGCACAACATTTAAAATTACTACAAAGAAAATGCTTTTTTTTTTGCAGTAGGGTGGTTTCGCTGAAGTAGTATTTGATAGTAAAAGAAGAACACCAAGGGATGGAGTATTTCACGTACCAAGAAAGTAATGAGACCTTGAAATAACCCTTTTCTTGGGGTTTTCGCGGTACTGTTGGGCCACTTCTGTGCTGCTTTATGACTAGATAATGTACCAGAAAGGCCAAATGTCTAATCATACCGACTCAAAAAGGGCGTGCAATTTCCTGATGATGGTACAATATTGTCACGTGGTCGTGACGTCGACGAAGGCAACAGTCAGCGTTGCAAAGAAGAAACTCTTTATTAGGCCGAACTTGTGGCCGGTAAACGGAAAGTCAGAATACAGCAATAAGCACTGTCACTGAAAGCGGCGAACGTAGCGCCGGCCGTCGATGAACTGAACATCGTTGGAGCGCGCCGGCTTTATGCATCACGCGTCGAACATTCTAGCCTTATCAATGGTCATCGCGCAAGCTCTGGAATAATCTCGAGTGGTCGCGGCTTGCGCGCAATCTTAACAAAACGATCTACAATAATCGCGAAGCTTCTCGAATGCTAAGGCGTGGTCTGCGCCGAGCGTTACTGACAGTCTTTGTGGACGGAAACCGAATACAGCAAACGCGAAAATAAGGAACGCGCGTGGCAATGCCCCCCCTCTGAAAAAGCATCGTCCCGATGCTTCAAACGGAACACGGCGGAAAAATGCATGCAACAATAAACAACAATAAAGCAAGAAAGCACAATAATAAAGCAATAGGTGCAGTCCTCAGGTTCACTAACGCGCGTAGTACGGCTTGAGGCGTACGACATGGACGACTTCAGGTCACACACGGCGCCGTTGAGAGTTCGTAATGCCGTCCGGGACAAGCCTCGTAGTCCAGAGCGCCTAGACGTCGAAGCACTTTGTATGGCCCGAAGTATCGCCGAAGAAGTTTTTCACAAAGTCCACGTCGGCGTATCGGCGTCCACACCCAAACGCGGTCGCCGGGCTGGTATTCCACGAAGCGTCGTCGAAGGTTGTAGCGGCGGGGCTGTCGGTCGCCTGCTGATTCTTGATACGTAGGCGGGCGAGTTGTCGGGCTTCTTCGGCGCGCTGTAGGCAGGCGGTGACGTCGATGTTTTCCTCGTCAGTGACGTTTGGTAACATAGCGTCAAGCGTCGTTGATGCGTTCCGTCCGTAGACCAACTTGTACGGCGACAGCTGCGTCGTTTCTTGCACTGCCGTGTTGTATGCGAAGGTCACGAACGGAAGGATGGCATCCCATGTCTTGTGCTCGACGTCGACGTACATGGCCAGCATGTCGGCGATGGTCTTGTTTAGACGCTCGGTGAGGCCGTTGGTCTGTGGGTGATAGGCGGTGGTGCGGCGGTGGCTTGTTTGGCTGTATCTCAAAATGGCCTGAGTTAGCTCTGCAGTAAAGGCCGTACCTCTGTCGGTGATGAGGACCTCTGGGGCGCCATGACGCAGGACAATGTCTTCAACGAAGAATTTCGCTACCTCGGCTGCACTGACTATAGGTAGGGCCCTTGTTTCGGCGTAGCGGGTGAGGTAGTCCGTAGCTACGACGATCCATTTGTTCCCGCAAGTCGACGTACGAAACGGCCCCAGTAGGTCCATACCGATTTGCTGGAACGGGCGCTGAGGTGGTTCGATCGGCTGAAGGAAGCCTGCTCGTCTTGTCGGCGGTGTCTTGCGTCGCTGACAGTCTCGACATGTCCTGACGTAACGAGCAACGTCGGCGGCAAGGTGTGGCCAGTAGTACTTCTCTTGTATCCTTGCGAGCGTGCGGGAAACACCGAGGTGTCCAGCCGTCGGGTCGTCGTGTAGGGCCAGGGAGGACTTCTGGCCTCACTGCTGAAGGAACCACGAGGAGGAGTTCGGCTCGAATGGGCGAGAAGTTCTTCTTTAGAAGAACTCCATTTCGCAGGAAGAACAACGCCAGTCCTCTCTTGAATGCCTTCGGAACAGTGGTGCTCTTGCCCTCGAGGTACTCCATAAGGCCCCTTAGTTCTGGGTCCGCTCCCTGTCGCTCCGGCGAAGTCGTCGGCACTTATGGTTCCCAGGAAGCAGTCATCATCCAGGTCGTCCTGCGGCGGTGGGTCGACGGGGGGCACGAGATAGGCAGTCGGCGTCGGAGTGTTTTCTCCCGGACTTGTAAACGACGGTAATGTCGAATTCTTGAAGTCTCAGGCTCCACCGTGCGAGGCGACCAGAAGGGTCCTTCAAGCTAGCTAGCCAACACAAGGCGTGGTGGTCGCTCACAACTTTGAAGGGCCTGCCGTAAAGGTAGGGGCGAAACTTTGATGTAGCCCAGATGATGGCAAGGCACTCCTTTTCTGTTGTGGAGTAGTCGGCCTCTGCCTTAGATAGCGACCGGGTAGCATAACTGATAACCCTTTCCAGTCCCTCCGTCCTCTGCTCAAGGACGGCGCCGAGTCCCACGCTGCTTGCGTCGGTGTGCACTTCTGTTTCGGCGTGGTCGTCGAAATGCGCAAGTAATGGAGGCGTTTGCAGGCGTCGTTTTAGTTGTTGAAATGCTTCCTCCTGCGGAGTTTCCCACTTAAACTCGACGTCGGCCCTGGTGAGGTTAGTGAGTGGCTCGGCGATGCGGACGAAGTTTTTGACAAATCGCCGGTAATAGGCGCACAGCCCAAGAAATCGACGCACGGCCTTCTTGTCGGCGGGTGGCGGGAATGTAGCGATGGCTGTTGTCTTCTGCGGATCAGGGCGTACTCCGGACTTACTTATCACGTGGCCCAAGAACAAAAGTTCTTCGTACGCAAAGCGGCACTTTTCTGGCTTGAGTGTGAGTCCGGAGGTCTTAATTGCTTGAAGTACAGCTTCAAGTCGCCGGAGGTGTTCGTCGAAGTTTGAGGAAAAGACAACGACGTCGTCCAAGTACACAAGGCAAGTCTGCCACTTCAAGCCGGCCAGTACAGTATCCATAACGGGTTGGAAGGTCGCGGGGGCCGAGCAAAGACCGAACGGCATGACCTTGAACTCGAACAGGCCGTCTGGTGTTATAAAGGCCGTCTTTTCTCGGTCTCTCTCGTCGACTTCGATCTGCCAGTAGCCTGTCTTCAGGTCCATCGAGGAAAAGTACTTCGCGTTGTGGAGTCGATCCAAGGCGTCGTCTATACGTGGGAGGGGATACACGTCCTTCTTCGTGATCTTGTTCAGGCGACGATAGTCGACGCAGAAACGTAGCGTCCCATCCTTCTTCTTCACCAACACCACGGGAGACGCCCAGGGACTCTTGGACGGCTGGATTATGTCGTCGCGAAGCATTTCGTCGACTTGTTTCTTTACGGCTTCTCGTTCCCGCGTAGAAACTCGATACGGGCTCTGACGGATTGGTCGGGCACTTTCTTCTGTTATGATACGATGTTTCGCGACTGGTGTCTGTCGAATTCTTGACGACGACGAGAAGCAGTCCTTAAATTGCAGGAGCAGAATTTTTAGCTGGTCTTGCTTGTGCTTCGGGAGCCTTGGGTTGACGTCGAAATCTATTCCGGGACCTTGATTCGTCGAAGCAGGTTCGGTAGCATCGGAGAGGGCGAAAGCATTGCTGGTGTCCACGAATTTCTCGATGTAGGCGACCGTCGTACCAATGTTAAGGTTCCTATATTCGTGGCTGAAGTTTGTGAGCAGTACCTTTGCTTTGCCATCACGCAATTCGGCGATGCCTCTTGCGACGCAAATTTGACGGTTCACAAGCAGGTGCTGATCGCCCTCGACGACGCCTTCAAGGTTAGCGGGTATTTCGGTGCCGACGGAAATGACGACGCTGGAAAGAGGCGGAACGGTGACCTGCTCTTCTATTACATTCAAGGCATGATTCTCCGGCGACGTGTGGGGCGGCAACGCTTTTTCTGAAGTCAGTGTTATCGACTCAGACCTCAGGTCGATGACGGCGCCGTGGTCACTTAGGAAGTCCATTCCAAGTATCACATCCCTGGAGCAGTTTTGTAGGATTACAAAGCTCGCAGGATAAGTCCGGTTATTGATGGTGACTCTCGCCGTGCAGACTCCAATCGGCGTTATCAGGTGGCCTCCAGCTGTCCGGATTTCGGGTTCACTCCAAGCGGTCTTTACTTTCTTCAGCTTGGTGGCGAATGGCCCACTGACGACGGAATAGTCGGCCCCAGTGTCGACGAGAGCGGTGACGTTGTGACCGTCGATGAGAACGTCGAGGTCGCTAGTCCGTCGCCTTGCGTTGCGGTTAGCTCGCGGCGTCGGATCACGGCTGCGTCGATTTGTTGCGCTGCTTCCATCATGCTTCCTCGGCAGGGCTCTGTCTGCTTTGCGCCGTGTTCAGCAGGTTTCGTCGCGTCGTCGTCGTCGGCGTCGGCGGAGGATCTTCGGTAGTTCGACGTACAGCAACCGCACCTCCATCGGTTGCTGCCCTTAGTTTTCCGGGTAAGGCCTCGGAGATCGGCCCCGAGCCGGACTCGTGTACTGCCTGCGATGAGGTGAGGTGTAGCGGCCTGGCGACGGCGAACGGGAAGGTCGTCGGGGTGTCCACTGCGCTCCTGTTAGGTAGTCGGCGATGTCACGAGGTCGTTCGCCGGGCTGCGGACGCGGCGCGTTTACGGCGAAACCACGCAGTCCCATCTCCCGGTACTGGCAGCGGCGGTACGTGTGCCCGGCTTCACCGCAGTGGTAGCATAGCGGGTGGTGGTCAGGGGCGCGCCAAACGTCGGTCTTCCTCGGAGGGTAGCGCTGGCTGGCAGGTGGGCGGTATGGCGCCGGCGGTGGTGGGGGCGGTGCCTGGCGGCGGTACTGCGGCGGCGCGGTGTCTTGACGAGGGCGGGGAGGGGTAGCGGGACGGCGGACAGCAGCAGCGTAGCTCATAGCCTGTGGCTGCGGCTCTGCTTGGTGAGGGACGCCCAGGGATTGGTGGATCTCATGGCGCACGACGTCAGCAATGGAATCCACTTGAGGCTGCGATGGAGGCAAGAATTTTCGCAGCTCTTCCTGCACGATCGCTCTGATCGTTTCGCGCAGGTCGGCGGAGCAGAGCCCATGGATATCGGTGAACTGTGGCGTCGAACGGCGATTGTACTGCCGGTTGCGCATATCCAGGGTCTTCTCGATTGTCGTCGCTTCCGAGACAAATTCGCGAACACTGTTCGGAGGGTTCCGCATCAGTCCCGCAAAAAGCTCCTGTTGAACTCCTCGCATGAGCAGCCGAACTTTCTTGTCTTCAGACATTTCTGGGTCGGCGTGGCGGAAGAGTCTAGTCATTTCTTCCGTGAAGAGCATGACGCTTTCGTTGGGGAGCTGGACGCGGGTTTGAAGCAGAGTTTCGGCTCTCTCTTTGCGGACGACGCTAGCGAAAATAGCCAGGAACTTGGTTCGAAAAACGTCCCATGATGTTAGGGTCGACTCTTGGTTCTCGAACCACGTTCTAGCGGCGTCTTCTAAGGCGGAGTACGCGTGCCTCAGCTTGTCTTCATTGCTCCAATGGTTGAAGACGGCAACCCGGTCATATTCTTCTAGCCAGCTTTCCGCGTCCTCGCACGATGACCCCCGGAATTTCGGCGGCTCCCTGGGCTGCTGAAGCAGGAAGGGTGTAGGCTGCGCAGGTGTTGTCATCGTGCCTGAGGTCGAGGTCATAGTCTTGGTTGTCCTGGTATTTTCCGGCAGGAGCCCGTGCTCTGGCTGTAGTCCCTGCTGCCTGCGGCTGGTGCGACGGACAGGGTTATCCTTTACGTCGTCTTCTCCGCGGCTTGGGCTTGGGTCAGCGCCTCGCGGGGGGCGTCCGGAGCATGGACGAAGCAGCACCTCCACCAGATGTCACGTGGTCGTGACGTCGACGAAGGCAACAGTCGGCGTTTCAAAGAAGAAACACTTTATTAGGCCGAACTTGTGGCCGGTAAACGGAAAGTCAGAATACATCAATAAGCACTGTCACCGATAGCGGCGAACGTAGCGCCGGCCGTCGATGAACTGAACATCGTTGGAGCGCGCCGGCTTTTATGCATCACGCGTCGAACATTCTAGCCTTATCACTGGTCATCGCGCAAGCTCTGGAATAATCTCGAGTGGTCGCGGCTTGCGCGCAATATTAACAAAACGATCTACAATAATCGCGAAGCTTCTCAATGCTAAGGCGTGGTCTGCGCCGAGCGTTACTGACAGTCTTTGTGGACGGAAACCGAATACAGCAAACGCGAAAATAAGGAACGCGCGTGGCAATATTACGGGAGCCATATGGAAAACACTGACTTCAAACTGTAGCAGAGGACAATTATTGACTAATTCACTACATTTACGTTACATTTTTCACATTACAACTTCCACAGCTTAAGAAAAATAATTAGCTCGATGGGCTAGTAAAGTATGGCTCATATTTGATTTTGTACCTC